>JABFOV010002006.1:0-21803 GCA_022817685.1 Aradophagus sp. ZL-2020 | reverse complement strand
TAATTAATTAGGGTGGATATTGTTGCAGAAGAAGTTTCTCTCTCGTTTATCAAGTGATTCGAATATTTACAGTTATTTTATGACATACTGCAGTATGAATTTCACACTGACACAAAATTCACAAGTACTGCTACTACTAATCATGTTAACATGCAATTACCTCTTTTGAATTGTTGAAAAGAAAAGTTGGCTCCGCTAATACATGCGAATGACACGAATTTTAAAATTAGGTTCCACTTATCCGCTTGTTTTCTCAAACTTTATAATTCTGTCGCACATGCGTTCATTAACATAATTTGCTTTGTAGTTCAAGTAAATTTGTGTTAGATAAAGATTACAAATGGCAACAATGAGTTTACTTTCAATATCACTGTAACATTATTTATTCTTGTTAAATTTTATTACTTTGTGTGCTATTCGAAACCGTCAACTTTCGGTACGAATAATATATTCATTTATAGACGAGCCTTCACATATGAAAATTGATTACGCCTGTAATTAACGTCTCATATTCGCAGGTTTCTAATGCCAAGACAACTGTTTATTATTTTTCAACCTTGCATTTCTTTTAATTTCCGTCATTGTATTTATGATTTTTTAAATATCATAATTTCTTACTCATCAAAGATTGTTTTGTTTATAAAAACAATTGGAATAATAAAACAGTGATTTCGTTTGAAACAAATATATAAATTTAAATTAATAAATTTCTGATTTAAATTCAAACTGCACGCAGAGAAATATTAATGCTTATTTAAGAAAAAACACTTCAAAATGAATTTTGATAAATCCACAAAGTGATTAATTACAACCATAAAGTTAGTTTTTTAAACAAATCTCCAAATTGAAATTCCACTTTGTTATTTTTACAAAATTATTTAGTTGCTGAAATACTAACAAAATGAATATGGCGATTTAATACAAATTTTGTTGAATTGACAAAACATTTCTCTGCGTGTACATTTGAAAATCTGAATTTGCACTTTTTTCAACTCAGTCATTGAAATATTTACAATTGAAAACTATAAAAATATAAAAAAAAGGGGCATTTACGCAGCATTAATTTTCATTTCTTAAAGATTATCGGAAATTAAATTTATTTAAAAAGTAATCAAAGTGCCAGATAATTGTTGATTAAATTAAAGTTTTTTTTTACGGTAATAATCGCCATTATTTCACTGCCCAATTACTCTCGCCGGCATTTGAAGGGGTAATGTTTCATCGCCCTTTTAGAAAGTATTTCTCAGTTGAAAACAAGATATACCAGTTTAATTACTGTGTTAATTTTATTAACGCGATCCTACGTCTTTTTTTCTTCGTAATTACAAGGTGTCTGTTTTATAAACTTGGTCCTACATCTCCATACATAGCATGCATTTTTTAAACATCTTTCATTTTAAAAATGACAAAACAAAAAATTTAGTAGTTTTCGGAACAGTTTATTGTGTTTCAAAATTTCTTATAAAATTGTGAATCGTTAACATAGTTAGATTCAATAAATAAATTTACAAAACAGTTAGAACACAAATATCTGAACTATTGAGAAATTCGAATTACAGTGGTATTGGGCAACAAGTACTAAAATTTTTGCACATTAAATGCGATTAGATTGATCATTTTTGTGCTACTGATCTTGTCGATCAAACAAAGCTTATTAATTATATCGGCAACAAATTTATTCTTGTACATTGGGTGTACCATGAACAGACAATTTCATGGCGGCATCAAAATACGAAGAATATAAATACACGTCGGCCTTACGAATTGAATTGACAACCTCACACACGGATAGTTGACCCCACTAATTACTATCATCAAATGTCATAAACGTTCAGACCCATTTAAGTTTCACATACATTGCGCGTGCAATTATCATAATTGTGTTCGACATAATGAGCCGTCAATTGATAGCACAATTACAGGTCAATTTTGGCAACGAGTTTTGACGGAAAAAGTGCTACCGAATACCAAAGCAATTGCCGTACAATTTTCGTGCCATTACACGTTGCCGATGCACGTGATGGACGGAGTAAGCATACACTGAAAAAAAAAGTATCATTTAAATGTGCATTCGCCAAAAGAAATGCATTGCTAAATTAGCTCAGATGGTATATCATCTTGGATGGTAAACTACCTGCAAAATTGTTGGTCAATTACATTCAAAGTTACAATTGTAACACCAGTATTACACCAGTTAAATGTGCAATCTAAGATTGTTATTTTAGCAATTAAGTTTTTAATTGTTGAATAAAAACGATTCCATGGACAAATTGATTAATTTATTACAAAAAGTGACGTTCTCTGAAAGATAAGCCACCGCTTTGTACAAAAATGATTGATTTTGATTCAAATGGATATTATTAAGAAAGAATATGCATTTTTGTTCGAATGCACGGAGAATGTCAATAAAAATGTTGTGTCATTTTGTTCGTGTTAATTAATTTATGCGACGATGCTGTAGTTTCAAACTAGGTTTTGTATTTTCAACTTGGCGTTTGATTATAAAAAAATCATTTACACAATGTGCAGTGTGGTTTTTATCTTGACATATCGCTGTCGTCGTTAGGAGTATTATGTTTCGTAAGTAATGCCTATCACAAGCGTTTTTTGCATTACTTCTTGTAAGAGTACGATGAGGCTGAGGCCTGTGCTGAAGCTTGAGCGTGAGAGTAACTAGCGCCACCTTGAGGTCTGAAAGTTTGAATTTGGTTGGTTAAATAGGTTTTCTGATTTGATGTTTGAAATAAAATATGAAAATGATTTTTTGTTTTTAATTTCGACATGGCAATGATTTATTTACCTTCCGCAAGTGTTGCATCCTTGGTTTGGATAATATTGTGGTTGGCGAACTGGAACTACTTGCACTGGAACGTACTGTGGTCCTAAAAATTTAAATGTATAATATAAGTTTCTACTTTTTCATTCTATTTATCTTTTGAAGACGTTAAGAAAAACAAATTCATTCAAAAAACGTTACGCCTAAAATATTGATCTGATTTAATAATAAATCACTTAATTTGTTCAATGTGTTAAATTTATTAAAAAAAGATGGATTCATACAAATTGTATGCATTTGTCGCTTTTTTACGTCCAAAGGAAACATTATTTAATAAATTTAGTAGAATAAATAAAATTAAATTAAAGAATTTAATTGTTAATGTCTTTTTACGATCGAGACATTGATTTTAAGTGTAAAAATATACGTACTCTGCTGGTTGCAACCGTAATTGCATCCACCATCTCCATAACCACCTCCGTAACCGCCGCCATAACCACCATAACCATATTTGTGGCTCTTAAGATCATGAAGCTTGCATTTTAAACAAGCGGACCTCTTCCTTCGGACTTTAGTGTACTTCGATGGAGCAGTAATTTCCTTTGACTCCTGGACGTGGAAATCTTTGATCCTTTCGATGTCTTCCTCGAGTTTATCCTCGGGAATTTCGATGTTAACTTTAATTACCCGGGTCTCTCCGTCTTTTTCAATTTTCTCAACCTTGAAGCCTTCTTCTTCTAAGTCTCTGGCAACCTCATCTAATCTTACTGGATTCAGTTCATTTTCTTCTTCAACCAGCAGAAGAATCGTTGCAAACGGTTCTAAATGACAAAGAAAATTTGTATCAAATGTCGTATATTAATTCAACGATCAACGAAAAATAAAATGTCAGATCGTCAACGAAGTTACAATAAAAATCGTCTCACGATCAAGACATACACGAATGAGGAATACTGTTTAATTGCAGCTATTAAATTCATGATGTTATATTGTTAGCTGCACAATCTTTATTCACTTACATGTGAACATTGGTAATAAATTTTGTGGCTTTTCCTCAGTAAAGTGCTTTTACTGGAATCGTTAAATCGTTTGCTATTTTTTGTCGTAATGCATAATTACAAATTCGCAATTATCTCTTGTGACGTCATGTCGTTTTATTGATTTGATTTGTTAGACGTCAATCAAAATATCAATCCTGGTTATCAATTCAGATTTTTTTATTTGTTTTTGAAAAAGAAAAAAAAAAGAGAAAGATACTTTGAACGCAATGTTTTTTCTATTATTTGGTTTGTTATTGTCTATACCTGTCAATTCGGGAACATCGTCCATCAGGTCATCTTGCAACACTTCCGTTTCTTTTTCGTCCACATCGTCGGTTACGTTTTTCACAGCGTACAAATTGATCAGGAAAAGCACTGCACGCCTCTCGCCATTGTTTTCTGGCACGGGTGGTGGTCTCAACTCAGTGGCCAAGGTCCGGTCTTCGTTAACGTAATCATCTAATAACATAATTTATTGTCAATACTTTTATTTTTGCTTGGCAAATAATTTCTTGCCATTTTTTGTGAATAACATTCCTAAGATCATTTCTAAATCATCAATTAAATTGAATGGACAGATATTGAAATAACATTGACGAAATAGTCAAGATTTATGGATTTTATAATTAACTTGAACGGATAGATACTTGAATTACATTTAATAAAAAAATAGTCGTAGTGAAAATTACAACGATTTTATACATATTTAATTACGTTGTAAAAAAAAGATCAAAATTACAGTTGAACTGTCAAAATTAACGAATTATGTTACTGATTTTTAACGGGAACCAGTTTCGTTAGTTAACTTTAGAAGTTGTTGTGCTGTAATTTATTAGGTAATATAATTTAAATATACACTTTGAAAGTATATTTTTTTAATTTTTTTTTATAATGGATCTTTAAGAAACAATTTTACTTTATTTGATACAGATCATCCACCGTGAATGAACGTTTTCACGGAGAAAATGTATTCTCAACATAAACTTGTTTCGACTATCAATCATTAAAACAAAAAGCAAAATAAAAAGTTTTCGACATGTTAACTTGAATTTTTCAATTTTAACTTTAATTTCATATTAAAATACATACATTTTTTCAAAGTAACATTTTTTAAAAACTTCGTTCAGTTAAAATATCCAACTTTTACTCGAGTAATTAAAATTACACTTTCAACATTAGCAACTGATACATGGAATTACATCTTGGTAACTATTTAAATTATATATAACAATGTATATACAAGTATTTTCATTCACGAATACAAACATTATTCTAGGAGTAATTTAAACAAATACCAAAACTTGAATAAATAATACTAAATTGAAAATACGAAATGTTTTACGTATTTTAACAAATTCAAAACAAAAATATATTTATTTTACACTCGACCTAATAACTACCCTTATTTATACTCCATGAATATATTTGCGCAAAAACAGTTATGATTAAATTTCATACGTAACTATTCGTAATATAAAACATTGACATACAATTCATAGAAAAACCGATTTTTTTCGTATTAACGACCGAACCACCATAATGCAAAACACTTCACCCAACTCGGTAAACGACTCGAACGCGAAAACGTGAAAGCACCGGAAGAAACATCGAAACGTCGCGTTGTCAAGTGGAAAATACGTGCCTGTTTCAGGGAGAACTGGAACGGCGGAGACGCCGGCGATCGCTAATAGCAATAATGCACCCACTACTTTGGCCCCCATTTCATATCATTTGAACTTAGCCGCTTGAAGGACAAAGAACCGCGACGCGACACTGTGCTCTTAGGGTTTGACGTTTGCGCTTTTATATGCTCAATCCTGCGAGCGCGCGTCGAATCCTGCGGATTGACGCTATGCACGCGTAGAATCTCGAAGCTATTGCGTAATGTCAATGAGTAAGCCGATGCACGGCCATTGTCTGCCATTCGTCCGTGCATTTGCACGGCCACGGAGACGCGGTCTCGCATGCTGGCTTTTCGGTTTTCCCGTCGGCGGAATTCCGACGAACTGGCCGGGGAGAGAGAGAGAGAGAGAGAGAGAGAGAGAGAGAGAGAGAGAGATGAAGCAGAATAAAAAAAAAAGAAGAGTAGCACCTGGCAAATAACACATTTGCATCGCCGACGTTTCTGCCACGTCATAAACCTTAATCGTTTCTCGTAAAAAAGTTCATCGAAACCAGTCGTTAGTTCGAAACGCTCATGCAATTCCGCGCGCTCGCCTAAAAAATTGCCCCGAAATTAGGACGTACGGGGAAAAACGGCACGGGAATTTGGCTGCCGGATTTCCCAGGGAGGGACGCATTTTGACGAGTCGTTGGGGGAAAAAAAGACTTTACGTTTCGTGATGGTTGCATTGGAAGTAGTTTATCTTTCTTGGCTGGGAATTCGTATATGAAACCATATTTTTCGAATTTGCAAATTTATACAAGTTCGTTTAAGTCCGTTATGATTATTCAAGAGGAAATGGGAGTTATTATTAGGATCAATTTGTACGTCCTGATGATAGATTACTGATTTCATTGTTGTTGCTTTAAAAGGTGTTTATGAACGTATTATGCAAATGTGTAGTACAAATTGTTTCATTGATTATTTGAGTATTACTGGTTTGATTGGTCTAGTGATTCTTATTAAACAATTTCGAAAAATTCTTTCGGAAAATTTTGAATATCTATAATGAAGTTCACAAAAAGCATAATTTCATAGACTACAAAAACGAGTGTTTTGTTTTGAACAATTTTTTACAAGGTATTATTTTATGATTTTGAATTTCGAGACAAAAAATTAATCACTGCATGTTAAAAGAAACTTTTCTCTATTTTTCATAATACAAATAAAAAAAATTGTAGTTTCACAATAATTGAATAAAGTTTCATTCAATTCTGATTATTTTCTTTTCACTAAGGAACTATCTTAACAATTTGCTTATGATTCAAAAGCGTTTTGAAACGAAACACCAGTTGTGGCGGTGAAATTTGATCCGAATGATCCGAAATATTTTCAAAATACCGTATCTTTTTTCCTCGCAATCATTGTTCACTTTTCGGCGGTCACAGTTTAATCGTAATTTTTCACGTTTTCACGATTAAAATTGTTTTCCTCTTCATTGAATAACAATTACATAATAAGTTCGAAACACTCGTTGCACCGTGTTTACAAACAAATCATCATATTACTCGCGGGGGAAACACGGCAGATGATGCAAACTCTCAGATTGGCCAGTGGAGGCGTAATTTCATCTCTCGATTTGAGTGATTTTCCGTCCATTTTTCAGAGCCGTCTATCAATTTTGATTCGTCGACTTGTTTATCACCTATTCATTGATTTTAATTAAAAATCATATTCAAACGGCGAGCGTTCGTGTTCATTTCGGCGAGATGTCGAGAAAAAAGGCGGGAAAAAATGGTTCACTTTGTTTGCCAGAGTAAGAAATTTGTGCGCATCAAGCGAGAGTAAACGAAATGCTGACGCATTTGCATATGTTCATTTCAAATGAATAATTTCGTTATAGGTCGAGAAAAAAAAATTGTTTCGTTTTTTTTTTTTCCTTTTGCGAGAAAAGGTGATCCCTCTAGCGGCCTTCGCGAATGAGTTTCATAGTAGAATTTTTTGCTTTTAGCAGTGTGTAACAAGAAAAAGGGACGTAACAATGATTCCAAACAGGTTTCCTTTCTCATTATCTTTCACGTTGCGAAGATTAAATGCGCACTGCTTTCAGAAGGAATTTTATGCCTTGGGTTTTTTACTCGAAAAAACTACTACGAAATTGACACGTATCGGCGCTCGTTTGTCTGCTATTCGAATGTTTGTCCGCAACTTTATAGCTCACGAATTTACGTGAAAAGTCGTAAAAGATACGTCGGTTTTACGACGCGGGAAAAAAATGTTTTTCAATCTGCTAAAATTTTTTTATCGATCCATACGCGGAAAAAGTGGGTTTCAAAATGATCAACAAAAAGCGAAAACGATTGATTGCCGCGCGATTTGATATTCAGTTTAGCGATGTTTTCTTTGTGTGACAACGTTATAAGTTGTTGATTTTTCATTAGCGACATGTCGTTCATAATTGGATACGCACTCATTGCGATTCTGGACGTGTTGCATTTTAAATAGGTTTTGCACATGTGCATCGATATTTACAATTAATTTTAATTGCAGTCAAATAAAATAGTCGGGCTCAAAGTATCTCATCTCAAACGTTCATTTTTGCTTCAATTTTTTATCGTTTGAGACGTTGAAATCCATTCCTTCCAATTATTCAATTACTTTTTTTTGCGTAGTAAGATTTATTGAATTTAAATGGAGAAAATATTACTCTGTCGTAGTGCGTTTTCGAGCAAATGTATCGATTGCAGATTTTAATCAAAATGACAATTTTACTTCCGCCTCAGAGTAAATTGATTTAGTTTTACTTCGTAACAATTAAAATACATCTTGATAGTCGAACTGCCGAAATTCTGGAAAATGTTTTTGCCTTCGAAGAAGCATTACGTGCGGGCTTTTCGTTAAAAAGATATGATGAGCAGTTACGTGAATATCAAATTGATACATCTTCAGTGATTATTTTTCAATGTATGAGTCAATGCTAAAACCTTGGCACTTTCAGTAATGTATGCGTTACACGTCTATTCGTGGCTTGTTTATCATTGCGCGTATCGTAACACTGATAAACCAATTACGTTGTAACTATGTAAACTTGAATCGGAAACATTTGCAGATCTCTCGCGTTTGATATTCGCGATCTTTGTCACAATTATCGAAATTGTGCTTTGTCAGCGCATTGCGCTTGGATTTCGAGAATTCGATCCTGTGACATAAATTTGACTTGCGTGTACAAAGTTGCTATTACTAAATAGTTGTTAATTAAACTTGATAACTATTTAGATAAAGTAAAATCGGGTAAAGAGATTATTACGTAAATTCGGTTTTTTGAAATAATTATTGAATTCCGAGATTTCAGTGTTATTTAGCGCGATATTCGGGCATGCATTAATTCATTAAATTGTTACGATCACGAGTAATCGGAAATGAATGGCAATCTTGATTAAGTGCTGACGTTAAAGATCATGGGTTTTTTTTGTAGCTAAAATATTTCCGACAAAAATTGTAGCAGATATATTTTTTTCCGACATCGGTTTAATTTTAAAGTTCGATAAGAGTAAAATATTCGTTTGTTTCCGCATTCTTGAAAGTCGTCTTATCGTTCGTTAGTAAGAAAAGGTCTGTAATTCGACCATCGATAAAATAGAAATCTATAAGGTGTATGTTTTAAATTGAGTTGTAATTGTTAATTGATGCATTCTAGTTGACGGCATTTTCATGAAAAATTTAATTACTCTTTTAAAATTTAATATTTTTAATTATTAAAACTTTATTACTAATATTATTGCAGTTTATTACTGAAGTCATTTTTTTTGACTGAAAATAAATCCATTTTAGGTATAAATTGGGATTAAATATGTTTGATTTATTTCATGATATTTTTGTTCAGCTAATGAATTTTAAAATATGCACTTATATATAAATTTATAAATAAAGAACTTAGTATAACTTACCCCAATATTTGTTGTAAAATGCTCAATTTCGTGATGCGTGATGTGTATACAATAGTATTACACGTTGTTTGAAGATAATTATTGATTAGTCTTTATTATTCTGTGCTTTTCCAACTTTTATAACAAGGAATTTCCTTATTCACGTAATTGGTTTTTAAAAATTAATGAAAAAGATGAATGCATTCATTTACATTTATAACACTTTTAAAGATGGTTGTATTGTAGATAATATTTTGTATATATTATACTATAAAAGTAAATCTTGTTTTCATTATTAATAAAACGGATTTTGTTAAGAAAAAAAGTATTTTCTGTAATACGAAGAAATTTATTTTCTGTGTAAGCGAAGAAGCTTTGTTTAACGCTACAGAATTTTGTTCAAAAAGATAATTTTAATTCAATAGTACACAAAAAATTAAATAGTAAATTACAAATAAAAATATACATTCAATTAAATATTTTATTTTGTATGTCAATGGAAGACATTAGTAATATTAGCATGCTTGAGTATTTTATTCCATTTATTTCATTATTTTTTCTTTACCATTCACTATCACTCTGAATAGTGATATTATTCAGTATCACTAGGTATATAGGAAAAGAATGACTGGTAAACCAATAAATAATGGACGTCAAATTTGCAATAATGTGAATTCGACGCTGAGTATTTGTCGGTTCAGCAAAAAATTTTTTTCTTATAAAACAGTAGTAGAATGTCCTAAGAGTAGCATAATTTATACAAAGATATATATATCATAAAGAGATATCTACACAATTACTAAATAATATAAAAAATGTATAATTATTTCATAGCCAAACATTTTCACATGCTTTTTTATTGTCTAAAATCTAGAATTCATTTGCTATCAAAAAGTCCGTCTTGAAATTCGTCTACCTTCATCTTCAACTGATCCTCTCGCGATACGTATTACTCTGAACCTATAATCAACTTCTACACATTTTATATTCCCATTTTTAGTGTCGAAAAATGCCAGTTACCGCGTTATTGATACCCGATAAAATTTTTCTGACGCGGCCCCTCACTTCCGGTTTGTTTCTATCAGCTTCGTATTCCACTGGTTCATCTCGCCTGATATTATCTTCAATATCTAATCCACTTCTAACGAATTCAGCCGGGATAACGTCATCTTGTTGAACTGGTTCATTTTTTGGGAGATTATCGAATGTTACACTAGCAGCATCGGCATTTCCGTCGGCGGAACCAGGACCTTTTGCCGAGCTATTTACCTCCCCATGAGATTCTTCCCCTTGATTCCCCGACAACGCGATACTGGAACTCTGACCCTCTCCTTTAGAACTTCCGGCAATGTTACCGGAGCTGAAGCTACCGTGCGTTTGACCATTGGCGTTTTGCTGGATGCCAGCAGCGACACCTTGCGCTTGACTATTGGCGTCACCGGAAGTGAACAGCTGATTTTTCGTTTGAGACGATGGACCGTTGGGTCCTACGTTGCTTTGCGACGACGAATGACTGAAGGCAAAGCCATTTCCGGAGGAAGATGCGCTCGAACTTGCCGAAGCGGCGGAAACTCTGGTGTTTTCCGGTCGACGGTCACCGGAAACTTGGGTCCCAGTGAGACCAGATTGAGGGTAGTATTGGTTTTGGTTGGCGTCGATTGGGTACGGTTGTGGCCATGAGTTTATGTTTTCCGATGCAAGGTTCATTCTGCTGTTGCAGTCTGGATTCCAGTTTGGAAAGGTGCCGCAATTGGTACTTCTTCTCCAAGGTCCTTCGTGGCGCGGCCGCCAATTTGTCACGTGAATGTCTGGTTTTCTGTTCTCCCATTCGTCTGGCTGCCGAGGATAGTGTTTACGAATGTTGATACCCAAACCCGATTCGCGGTAATGGGGACGGAAAATGTGCAGGCCTGGAATCGAAAATTCGCTTTTCATATTTAACAAGCTATTTTCAAAGAATTTAATTCAAGGAATTTTGAATTTGATATTTTTTATAGTGTGTTTGTAAATTCAATTATACAAATTTAGTTTCGTATGTAATTTCACATTGATAATTCTTGATTATTTATTCATTATCTTTGTAACTTCACAACTATTTTTAAGGTATTTCTTTATTGAATAAATTTTATGCAATAATTTTCCTAAATCTTAGTCACGTCACGCGAATTTGACTTGCTTGAAGTCGATTATTTTAAGAATTTATTAATTATTGGAATACTTGTTCGATAATAACATTCTACTGTATCAACCACAATTATTTTATCAGATTATTATAGTATCATAATAGTTTGACTCGAACTTTCTTATACATTACTATAACAAAAGATTACATCTCTTAAAGCGCAATAAATATTTATTAGCGTAGAAAGTAAGAGGACGTCTACTCAAAATTTGATTTGGCAAGTCATAACTATTTCATTATTCACGTGTTCCTTTGTTCCACGTAATTTTTAACAACTTCAATACATGTTAGTAACAAAAATTTATTCACAATTAAAAATAATTTACCTAAAGCAAAACCCATTCACTGGCTGCATTCATTAATTTTCAATTTCAAATTTCTTTGGACAAATGACAATCCGTTCGTTTTAAGTAAGCATATTTTTAAATTAATTGAAATTCGACTGAATAAACGACTCTTAGATTGGAAACTTGAAGTCAAATTTTTCTTTAATTCAAATGATTCTAACTTGCTTCAAGTAAACTATTACAAGATTACATACATGTTAATAAATTACACATGAACGAGCGTACAATTTTAAAAAAGCTTACACGTGGTCGTACAATTTAGTTAACAATTCAAACCTATTTGTTCATGCAGGTATACGTTTGTTAATCAGTACATCGGTTAATCAGTATTCTTCGTATCTTTCACATCATTGACGTAATGTTGAATTTCCACCATGCTTCGAGTCACTTCATGCAGATGCTAAACCGTATAACTGTCTCGGTGAAACGGTCTCCCAATAAGTGGAATATCGGTAAAGCACTAACGGTATCGATTTTGACTGGTCCTCGTATTTAAATTCAAGTTAATGACGCAAATGCAAGGTCCACTACATCGTAGGTGTACCATATACTTCGGTGTTCTTCACTGCGCGAGAGCAACGGCCTCGCGCTTTTCGTAATCCGACACAAGAAGCGTGGGTTTTTTCTTTTCTTCGTTCATTCGAAATATCATGCTTCGTTGAATACAATTTTCAAAGTCAATATCGACGATTCGTTTCATCAAATAGTGGTTTAAAATTTGATATAACTCAATCATTTTCTGAGTTATTAAACACAAATAATAAAATACAGATCCCTTTGTATTTTCATATTTTAGTCTCAGTCTTCTGATTAGAAGCACCAAACAAAGCAAACAATTTTGTAAACCAAAAAAAAAAAAAAATACAAACATTTATAGTTGAACTACGGATAATAAAAATAAGCAACTACCCATAAAAGCTGACATTAAAGCACATTTATTGTGACAGATGCAAAATACAAATAATGTTACATTAATAGCAAAATTAGTACTGTTATGATTTCAAACGTTTCCGTTTAGTGGAAGAAGAATAGTTTACCATGCTGGCGATTATCATTACGCTGGCCATAGTATGGTTGATTCGGGTACTGATTATTTTGGGTAGCCGAGGCGTCGGCATTGCCCCCTGCCTCGCCATTTCCCGCGTGAGATGATGCGCCGGAAGATGCTCTGTTGTAATCATTTCCGACGGACGATTGCGCTCCGGAGGAAACTTTGCCATCCTTCAAAAGAAATAATATAATTCCCGCGTGGAATAATAACAATTTTGTAAAGATTTTCATTAATTATTGCTTTTCATGCGAAGAAATTAAATTTTGCTTTCAGTTACATAAAAAACCAACGGTGATTAATTTTTCAAAGTCAAGTGAATCTTTAAATAAAGTTTTGACTGTTTTCTGTTAAAATGAATATCGGATTAACGAGGAAAATATAAATGATTTTACCTTAACATCAGCCTGCGATGAGGCTTTTGCGTCGCCAAGACTAAAAGCGTTGGTATTGGCCTTGGATTTTCCGAAAAAGTTGTAGGCGTTGGAATCGGAAGCTGCTACCCCTGAAAGTCCCGCGGAGAACGAGTTCGATCGGCTTCCCGCGAGAGGTCTGAAAATCGTAGATTAGTATTATAAAAAAAAGGTATAGTTGAATGAAAACTTTTGTATGCAAATCAGGACATTTAAGTTTAAAGTTTTTCAATGAATCATACGTTCCATTAATCGTAATTTTCGTGAGTCGCATCAAATTATTCACAGGATAAATCCTTAATTTGAGTTGCGATCGCGTTATCGGTAATAAAACTATTGGCATTGGGAAATCCCGGGGTCTTCGGATAGACGTGTAACATGAGCGAATTTTTAAGTTGATGGAAGAAGATAGTAGCAACAGGATCGTATTCAACTTGTGTATCAGAAAACGTATCTTTTATGTATTAGTGACTCGATTATAAGCAATCATGCTGCGTAGTCTTAACAAAGAAATATGCGATTTCATTATCGAAGAAAGTCTTTCTTTTGAACGATCAATTAATTTCACCATAAATTTTGAATTTCGCGTATAACAAGAGTGACATTGTAGTGACTTTACACGTCAGTTGTTTTATTATCATGTTTTATCATATCATAGAATTTGTATACAGTCGTAGTATTATTGAAACTTAAATTAACCTTTTACATTTGATGAAGTGACGCGATTTATTGAAAAACGGATGATTTGCATTTAAGCTTTTTCACATGTCTTTATTATTGTGCTATCATCAGTATACGTATTAATATTAATAATTTCGTTGAATAGTTAGTATAAAAACATTGTGATTAGTTTTATCGTTGTGTCAGTGTTATTCGTCTTTGATGATCATTGATCAACACGTTAATTGGAAAACTTGTTAAGAATAGAAATTCTTTTGCGTCTGAGAACGTTATGTAAAGGAGGAGAAGGGAAAAACTTATCTCTAAACTAAAGTTTCGAGTTTTCAAGTGAAAATTTACAGTTCCTTTTATGACCGTTGTAATAAAATTACACTTTTGGTGCTCAAAAGAAAGAAATGTTACAGAAATCAAAACCTCGTCTTCGAGTTTTGATCAAAAACTTATCGTTTCGTTATGGAATTTCAATCGTTACGTCATTTATCATCTTCTATCTTTTCGATCTACGACGGTACGAAGGTCGTAGTCGCTATATCCGGATAATTCTTTTTTTTCAATTTTAGACATGATTGAAAAAGTGGTACGTTATTTTCATTCCGCCTTGCTTTTTAGATGTTTTTGAGATTTTTACGGATTTGTCAATTGAAATCTTACTACTTTACCTTGAAAAAATGATTTTTTTTTTTTAGAATTAATCCAGTTACAATTTCACTTCCTTTTACATATTTAATTTACATTGATTTACCGTAATTCACTCTGTTATTTTAAAATAAGCATTATAATTTTTGAATTTACATATGACTTTGTAGTTACGACATTCATAATGATCTTTCGCTTCCAAATAATTTCTGTTTCTATTCGAAACAATTTCAATCAAAAACAAATTCATATCATAAAAAAATAAATAAATATTGATATTAAATATCTTATCAAGTCAATGCAAATTCTTTAAGTATTTTTTCAGTAAACAGACAATAGTTCAACATGTAGCATTATTTGCTTGTTGTTAATTTCAAGTACTTAATTATAACAGTGCAAGCATACCCTGATCCACCTAAACTGGTACTTCGAGATACGCTGATACCATCTTTGTTTGAACTTATTCCAAACGAGTGTCCTCTGTCGGGACCAAGTCCTACTGAAAAACTAGTGGAAAAAGGTAAAAATCGCGGTTCGATTTCTCCTTGATTGTTTCCCAGTTCGGCCGGTTGCGGTGCATTGTATCTATTTTCTTCATCGACGAAATGAATTCTGTCATCTGCAATAAAACTTCATTTCATAACTTCATCTTACAACAAATCTAGAATACCATACAAAATTAAAAGAAGAAAAAGTAAATCTTTAAATTAGATTTGAATTCGAGGAACATCAAGACGAAACACTTTGAAATTATTTTATACTTTTTCATCAACAGTCAACGTTTCATTTATTAATTACCACAAAGAATGAAATTAATAAGAAAACAACGATTATGCAATCCCTGGTGAAGATTCGAGAGTGACGTTTGCTATTTAATATGTTTGCTTGCCTGAAACCCCGGAACCGGTTTACGGCGTTTGGTTAGACCTTTGGGGTAACCGTCGCTCGTGTTTATATTCACGCTTTCAAAATGGTTCAACAAATTTTACCCATTTCTAACTGTTTTCGTTGGCTTGCGCAACCGACATAAATATTTATCCGAAATCTGGTTACCGTAATGCATAATCGACGTCTCATTCCGAGCCCGAGTGCAGGCGGGAGCCGTCAATCAAAGCACCAGTTTTTCGTCTTCGAACACCGTTGAAAATACAGTTTAATTGCGAAACACGCCGGACTGACTTGCGTTACATTGTATGTTAATGCCTGCTCGTCCCGAAGGCCAATCGCTAATTTTCTTTCACGATTTTCCGAATTCACAGCCGACGTCACTTAAAACGCGATAATTACGCGTCAATGCGCTTGATAATTGTTGTTGAATGGTCACTTACCGGTACAGGAGACCGACGACAGGATCGCCGAGGAGATCAAGAAACACCGAAATGCGAGCCGAGACATGACTGATTCGATTCTGAGTGGCCGGCGACGCTGGACGCTCTTTTTTAACAAGTTTCTTTGACCTTAGAATCTTGATTAAAATGCGCGCTGCGCGTCTTGGAGACGTAACATTTGCGATTATCGTTGTGTCAAAGCGCCGGGCGCGCACGCGTGGTCATGGGGATTTTTCGTTACGAGCTCCGTATCGTCGGCCCGTCGAAAAGATCGGTTCCCGAAGATCCGGTTTTCCGGCCACTTTTTTATGCCGCGGTAAACAGCGCTATCGCGGTTTCGCGCGAGCCGCCGATTTCGCAATCGAAAATGAAATGTTTACGAATTGAACGTTAATTTTCAATCGGTCGACTGGCGATCTAAATAATGTAAATGATACAGCTGGAGAGACTATCGTTGAAAATGATGTTGCTTTGAGAAAATGATCGAGTGACTAACGCTCGGTGCGCAGTCGATATTGAGACCTTGAAAAATCCCGGAGCGAATTATGGGACTGGGCTAAGGTTAATTGTGCAATAATTTTGTGGAACGGTTTGCGTTAGAATTTGGAATCAGTTGTTGCACCGAGCGGGTAATGAACTGTTGGTTTACGGTTAATTATTTATGAATGATAGGTGCAGGGATTATGTCTACGAAACTTAATTTATAATCATTTTTTGAAATCGTAATTTGTGAGTTGATTCATTATATATTTTCATGCATATATAACTGTATTTCTTATAAATATATAATTTGTTGATTACTCTGCGTGTATTAGGATAATATTGATATAGATTTTATTAAAAGTTATTAAAAAAGTTTTGTTTTTTTTTCTTCATTCAAGTGTGATCAATGTAAATTTATTTAGGGACCAGGCTAATGTCGAATAAACACATATTATACTTGGTAATTATGCGATTTTCGATGTTAAGTTTGAAATGAAACGTAAAATATAGCATTTGAGTTTTAAAAGGGTTCGCTTCGTAAACGCGGTTCTCTTCTTTGAAATAGACTACGCGAGTGAAATATAACGAAGGATTTTTGCAAACAAATCCTGTGTATTTTTCAAATTACTTCTGCTGTACTAACAACGAATTAAATTCCAAGTCAAATGTTATGCTTAGCAGTGGATGAGATTTAAAAACACGCTAGTTATTGAAATCATAGAGTAGAATAATTTATGCATGTACGATAAAATCCTTTCTTAATCAGTGTTTACTTTTTGTCAATTCAGAGTAATTGCAAATTATATAACTTATATTGCATGTCAGCTGTTTTTATTAAACGATTAAAGTTAACAACAAAGTAAAGAAATATTGATAATCAAATCACGATAAATTCAAAAAAATTAAATAATTATTCACATTTCCAAAGATATTCGATTCAGTTTGATAGAAAAGTTGTATAAAATCATTAACAATTTATATCAGAAAGTTAATTTTGTCTGGTATTTTATGTTCATTAAAGTATACTACTAACATTAAATGCAAAGTATCTGTTAATTAACCATGAATGAAAATCTACCTAGTGATAATGAATATTAAAAAAACAATTAATTTCGTATTACTAGTCCATTTACATTCATAAATAATGCTTAATATTACATTGTTGTTTAAAGTAATCTTTCAAATGAAAATTAAGTGTTTAAATGTGTGTGTTTTTTTAATTTATTTTAATGATTATTAATTAGTGTTTAATTAATAATTTGATTTGTGTTAATGACCCAAGTGTATTAATTGCCTTTATATTTCACAATTGACAAAGCCGTAAAAGTAGGATGTATTAAATTTGATTTATTTGCTAATTCAGTCCAATTGAAACTGTGCATTATCATAGATAAATTATGAGCTCTATTGTTCAATATGAAACTTAATTCATGCTATGGTAAAAATGAGACAAATCATTGTCAGGTTTACACAAGGTACTTGCAAGGCCTTAGAAGTATATTGTGTAAACTTGTGAATGTCTATTTTCATTCTTTTTTATTTTTAGATTTTGATGCATTTTTTCTTTCTCTTAAATATTAAATTTATAAATTCTTGAGAAACAGCGTATAACATTTCTCACTGTCGACCGGTCAAGAACACCGTTATACATCCAAAGACGGGTTAACATGACTAAGGTTTTGAATTTTATTACACTTGAGAATCGGTAGTTCCTATTTCACGATTTCAATGTTCGTTTACTTGTGATAGTTTACACCTGTACAATACTAGCGGTTATTGCTAGGTATATGTCTTACCCCCCTCTCTCCCTTGATTTATAAAAGGATTCTTTTAAAATATAAAAATGCAGTGAATTAAAGTAAAATTATAAGGAATATAAAATCATATTATTTAAATGTAAAAAAATTATAGATAATTTAACTTGATTTGACTGCTTTATCATCCGTTCATTAAATCTTAATGATTTTACTTTAAATCAATTCATCAAAATTTTGTATGCCTAGGGGCTCAAATTATCTTCATTTAATATTTCCCATTACTTCCATGAACATAGTCAAAAATTTAATTATTACGAAAGTGTTAACTTTAAACTTAGAAATTTAAACTTAAAATAAGTGCTAAGCAATTGAAAAAAAAAAAAAAAAAAAAAAATTAAACATTGACATTGTGATAACTATCGCGAACAATGGAAATGCCATCGGTATCATCTCGCCGCGAATAATGATTTGTTGTCATGACTATCGGCAATCCGTGGCCTGGCATTCGTTAAGCTAATTGGGTCTTGATCGAGAGGCAAATATTGAAAACGTCAATTTAATCGAATTACAAGATTCATGTTTACAGTTGTTCGAGGATAATTATGAACTTTAGCCATTAATAAAATGACCAATGTAACCGTAGTAACTTGCAAATAGAACGTTGCATTATTAATTCTCGAATTATGCAATTCGAGTTTTAAATAATATTCAAATAATTTACTCGAGTCAAATGTCAATTGCAATATAATTAAGATTTTCAAGTGCTGTATTAGCTACCATCTGATAAAACGTTGACGAATATAAAAGTGCGGGAAATTCTTAATGCAAAATGTTTCGAATTCCCCGCAAATGTTTAACCAAATAATAGCGCAAATCTAAAAACGCATGTTTGATAATAACAAGAAAAAAATGATTCGTTGTTAACGATAAATTGAGTAAACAACGATGTTATTTCTGCGAAGATTATTCATCATTCGAAAAAAATAGGCACTACATTTAGAATTCACAAATGTTTTTAAAAATTACGATGAAAATTCATTCTGAATAAAAATAAGCCGATTCATTTGGCCCACAGACAATGATCCATTAGACGTGACTTCTTACGTCAACCGTGCTTTTTTTCCAACTTTTTTTTCGACTGTTGTAATATTTATTTTTCAGTCAAACTCTGACTGACAAAATTATCTTTTGTATTTTCTTGCGGCAGAAGAAAATTGCACACTAATTTCACGCCGGGATCGAAAACGAAACGCAATTTTTCGACCGAGCGTGCGTTCGTGCGATTTCCGCGAGTTTGTTTAAGGTCTTTAAAGTCTCATTTTGTCTGGCCGCTGCACTTCAAGTTTGAAAGCAGTAAGTGAACAAAGGAAGATTACGGATAACATAAAAGTATTTTGAATTGGACATTTCAAAAAGGCGATGATTCGTGAAAAGGAGCCGGCAGACTGAGCGTCCGCGTCGAAAGTATATAAGATCTTCCCAACGTGTCGGCCAAGTCATTCTGTTACGGACTCTGTGCGCAACGTTATTCCAAGTTTTTTTTTTTTTCTCACACGAAATTCGGTTTTTAACGTTCGACGAACTTTAGAAGTATGATTACTTCTAAAGGGTTCGTTATTTCTGTGCTATTGCTCGGATTTGTGACTGTTCAAGGGGAATATAATCAACGAAACAACAATTTCAATGGTAGGTAAAATTTATAATTTTTAATTTAGTTAGTGAATAGAAAAGATGACCCAACGGATGAAATCGTTGAATTCGATACTTCGGATCGACACTTGATTTAAAGTGTTCCGATAATATAATGATAAGTTGAAAGTGAAGTGCAACGACGTTGACGCGCGGAACGACACACTGAACGGAGAGTTAATTACTATTTTTGTTATCGTGATTCATAGACTGAAATTATAATTATGCAACAGTTTTTCCATTATATTCTGTTTGAACATTAGATGCACATTTTGCATTTGACAATGATTTGTCGGCTTGTGAAATCGTCTCGAACTCGAACATATTTTGTTTCGTTTCGACCAAAGCCTTCAGTTTACTTTATTTACATGATTGTTGGGTCATCTGATTAATAGCTATCATTCATGATCATTGCTTGTGCATCGAACAGTGCGCAATATTTCGAATTCTCTGAAAGAAGATTTTCTTGGATATCAACGAGTTTTTTGATTAGTGTCAGAATTGAAAATGAATACGAAATTGCTGATTAAACTTGTTCACGTTGAAATTGAAATTCATAATCTTCTACTGATCTTCGAGAAGTTATTTTCAAAAAATGGAAATTCTCTCTTTGTTGTTAATCCTTCAACTGTTGTGTTTTAAATAAGCGTCAATCATATAAATATTAATAAATTCAAAACCAATTAGCAAAAAAGCAATGCTTATCATTGATTGTTTTATTGCATATGATGGAAAAAACATTTAAAGTTTTATTATATTATTTATGTAAAGTTTATAACATATAAATAATGTAAATAAATTACATTTATATCATACTCATATATCGAATAGCAAAATATTCATAATAATCATGAAATATTAACAATAATATCGTATAATAAAATAATAATATGTATAACACAAAAAAGATAAAAGTAAATAAACAACGAAAAGGTATTGACATTATACCGTTACCTTAAACGAAGACTCTGTTATATGTCAAAAATTAGTCAAATCCTACGGTATCTCAAAATTTTAAGGTGTCGTAATCTTCGACTGGGGTATCGATATAATGTTAAAAAGTTTCAAAATGATGAGATTTTCTTTATATTGTGAAATTTGTTTAGTAAACGTAAAAAATAGCAACTTTAAGAAAGTTGGTCATACAAATAAAGAAAAAAGTTCGTAACAAATAAAGAAAATAAAAAGTGATTCAACATGTTAAATAAAAATGAGTAACAGCGTTGACTGAGAAAAAGTTCAACAATTTTGTGCGTGACTGTTGTTTACGTTAAAATAATATTGATAAATTTTTTAAAAACTCGTGAAAATACATGTTAATGAAAGTGAAACATGATGATTCATGATGTAAAATTTTAATATCTACTAAATTTTGTGAATAAAAACTTATAAATAATTAAGTTACATATTAATTTTAATCACAATGTGTCTGATTAGAATTAGTAATCAATACATTGTGGTTTCAGTAAATATCGTCAACGTTCATACTTGTCTTAAAATATATATATACACATAATAAAACATTTGTATGTCGTTTATTTACGCTTACTAAATCAATTCAACATGTTGTTTATATTTCTAATGTCAACAGATTGCATGAAAAGAAGGTAAAAGAATATAGTACACTTTTTCATAGTAATGTTATGATTTGTTTACAATTAGTTACCGGGATTCATTTTTGTTCTAATAATTTTCAATGTCTGATATTTTTATGTGTAATTATAATATTAGTTTGTAAATATAATTAATTATGTTATATAAATATCATATTCAAATAGATTATTTTCTTCATCAAAAACTTTTTTCATAAAGGTGGCAGTTATTTACGAAATCTGGCGCACGAGCAACTTAATGTTGACAATGGTGCTTCTCTCAGAATTTTTAAACGAGAAGC
>JABFOV010002005.1:0-21806 GCA_022817685.1 Aradophagus sp. ZL-2020 | reverse complement strand
GGATTAGAGTTGGTGCCTTCTTGCCCTTGTCTAACGTCCCTCGGGTACAGCTTATTTTTAGAACTGCTCTCGAAAATCCTGTCCGCTTCCATTCCCTCCCATACTCATTCAATATCAAACACCCCCATTCATTTTCGACCACTGTTAATGACCTGCTCATAAACATGGAACAAATTTTGCATTCCTGAATAGTTTCTTTTCGAGAATTCAAAAAAGGACGAAGACAACTAATTCTGACGATTATTGTTATTACAGTCGGTGCTGTGACAAAAAGAGTTGTGGCAACAGAAATGAAACTCCCAGTGATCCAGTCATCATCGATCGGTGAGTTTCAAAACTATATTAAACACTTTTATCTTCTTTTGCATGTATAATATTACATATTATTACCGAATCACATACACGATAGCCGATTGAAATTCAATACCAAAAATTGGTAATTAAAGTCTAAATCATTACAAAGATGTCTGTTTGAAAATATTTTTGAATTGTATGTATTAAAATAATCTGTTGTATAAAGTTTAATACTATTATTGTGCTTATGAAGATATATAAAGAACAATTTTCTGAAAATTGATTCTTCAGTTTTTACTACGCAAAAAAGCTGAATTTTTGCGAATTCACATACTTTGCGATCGTTTTATTAATTTATGCCCTAAATTGGCGATTAAAATGTGTGTTAAAACTTAGGTCCTTCTTTGTAAAATGACAATATATCATGGGTTAAAACGCAGATAATACACGTTTAATACGTATTATATGCTGAGAAAATTAAGTATTAAATTTTAGAGCCACGTAGTACACTAAACATCGATTGTGAATTTTATTACGATAGTTATTAATTCCGCTACGTCGCTGTCAAATTTATTGCTTCATTTTCGCCCTGTTCACCGATTATCCATATTCCGACTAGACACTCGCTTTGAAAAGTGTTAAAAATATCTGTAGCAATATGTATCGATTGAATTAACACAATTACAATTTTCGATTAACTCGGAAAACAGTCAATCTCGCTTCGATAAAGAATCAATAATAAAAAATTTAGTATTTTTCAGTCTAAATCAAAAACAATCTATGTTTGCCTAATGCGACTTCAAATCGAAACTTCATCAATTTTCAAATTTGTGTGGCAATTTTCCAACAAACGTTATAGCTGCCATTTTCCAATTGTTTGGAAAATGGCGCGAAGATTTGAAAATTCTTAAAATCTCCTTCTGAAGTCATATTTGACAAACGAAGATTATTTTTTAATTTCAAATCAACACTAAAGTCATTGTTTCTTTATCGAAGCTAGATACAATATTTTGTCAATTAATCTACAGCGCGCATCTACCTTAGTTACATTGAAATCGAGAAATCGGTGCTACGTACATATGTATATCTCATATAAGAACATGTATATCTCAAAACGAACTCGCACCTTATTAAACGACCCGGGCCTCTAAATATCAAAGTTAATTGAATTTCGGGATTGCCGGGACAATTTAAGGAGGCGTATTTTACGTTTCCTGAATATTTAGGATTGCAAAATACGTTGTCTGGCGGATGGCGAGAGAGAAAGGCGACTTAGTACGGGATAGATTGTCTGTACTTAGATGTACTCATCCTTTACTACACTGTGCAGCCCATACTTGGAAGCATCGTCGGGTTCTCCAAGCTCTCGTATCCTAATACAGCATACTGGAACGATCCCGGTATCTGAATAGCCTATAGAATGGTCTGAGATAGCAACGCTAGTAAGTAGTAGAGGTATCCCGCGGGACTTGAACGAAGATAGTCTTCAAAAGGACATCGCGAATACTGTCATTCTCGCAATAATTTTTTCCCTTTTCCCGCCCTCTCTTCCTTCCCTTTTTTTATTACTATTCCATTATTACAAGCGGCGGCTAATTTTTTAAATAAATTTCCCGCCCTTCTTTAATCCCGCGCGTCCGTAATTTATACGCGATTCTTGACGTAAATTTCGGTTTATCTATTCAAAAGTCGCTTTGTACACAACGGTAGTCCCACACGTTGCCACCGGACTACTTTATCAGTTTGAAAGCCGACTTGCGAAATCGATATATTTAAATGCATACCATAATGAGTCGTGATACGTTCATAATTTATCATGCCAATGAGTTTTCGGGCTCCTGAAAATGCAAATCTTGGGGTAAGAAAAATGTCACGTGATTGAAGAGTAAGAGTTTTATTGAAAACTCAATCGTCAACTTCTACACCACTGTCACCGTCGCAATATATATACATATATATACAGCACTCTCTCATATTTGTTTACGTTGAAATTTCTCAAACCCTATATAAACGAAGTAATTTATTAAACATGGGTTAAAAATGAATCTTGAATCAAATTTATTTCTATTATGTATTATTGTTATTTTTTAAACCTGAAACGAAAATTTGACTGCAGCAAAATATATAATAAGCTAAAAATTTAAACTTAATCCAAGACAATATTTGTTCTGCGTACACTTTTTTTTAATAAATCTTCAAATTGTTGAGTAAATTTATTCAATTTGAAATATTCTGAATATCTACATTCAAGATATAATAATATTAATGAAATATTAGTTGAGTATTTTTTGTCCTAGTTAAATAATAATTTACTTTCAAAGAGATTCAAACTGTTAGCGAAAAACAATGGAAATAATACGTATGAGTATTTTCTAGGCCGAAGTAACGATCCTTGAATTGCGAGAGCAGTGGCTTCTGATGTGTTAGTTAATTTACCAAGTTTTGCCCCTCTAAAATATAGATAGCGAAAAACAATTGCACGCACGACAAAAGAAAACGCAAGCAACGAAATTAGCTCAGAAAAATTAAATTGGGGGAGGGTTTTTATATGACACGCGACCAAAGTAAATGTGTTACATACTGCATCAATATAATACGGAGTAAACGTGCTTCGTCAATACCGGGGACACGCATTTTCGTGATTAAAATTTATGTTTCATTATGTTTATCAACGCGGGACAAAGTGGAAGGATAAATATTTCGTAAGTGAAACTTATTTCCTCGTGTATTTGCTTAGGACAATGATTGTAAGGAAGAAATCAGTTTCTCTTTCTTTTAATGAAATCGCTGAACTTCCATTAAATCGAACCGTTTTGTTTCCAATGTATTAAACTTGTTCGATTGAAAATTTAAGTTTTATTGATATTATTTTAAGTTAAATATACGAAATATATTATACATTATGTAATATTGTATATAATTTTTAATGCAACTTTATTAGTTATATACACACATTTTCACATATTTGTCTCTGCAACATTTGCATTTTTTTAAATCAAAAACTTGATTCCGCAAAAGTGCCGAATGTTTAAGGCCGCTTTTTTACTTGCACATTTTCGCATTAAATTCTATTCCAAAGATATATCTCCAAATGTTTGCCGATCTCTCAAGACATTGTCGTTATCGAATGTTCAGCACTCTCTAGTTGATATAGCTTTTCGTTCTATTTCGATCATTGCTTCTCCTTTTTCAACATACGCTGCATCAATTTCATTACTGTAATCCATTGCATCTCTTATTTCTTTAGTTTAGATTTCGCCCGCTCTTATTTCTCCAACATTTCCTCCGTAACAATTGTTCTCAGAACTAAATTTCTCATCACATTTCGCACCCTATTCTTATTCATAAAACGCTAACTTCGCGCGTTCGACATCAAGCGTTTTTTCATTCCTTTTTGGTCGAACTGAACATTTAACGAGATATTTATTATTTTTATTCTATTAAAATTCTAAAATAAATAGTTGTTTCCAATGAAAATTAATGAAATTCATTGATTGAATGACTTGAATTATTCAGACATGTCGATTTTTAAATAATTGTAAATGCACTGAAAAAAATATATAAAGCTTTTAATAATTTGATTATATTTTTAGACATCGTCAACCACAACTAGACGATAAAGTCAAATTAACACATTTTTCGTACAACTTACATTTTGTACGACAATGTTTTCGTTTTTTCAGCCAACACGCATGAACATTTCGAATTTGGAATTATAATTCCAACAAAACATTATTTCATATTCGATTGTCATGTTTCTGATAATAGATAGATGATGACAAGTCTAACACAAGAGAAGCACGTATAGAGTTGAGGGTGGCCTGTACGCAATTAACATGTATAATTAAAACGACAATGTCGTTGTCTGAATTAGCTCCGGATGCTTACTTTCTAGACTCCCATGAGATTGTTGATAATGAAATTATGAATTTCAACTATCAAACCTGTAAATAACTTATATAGCGCTATGTACTTATGATTTTTATAAAGTATCTCGTACGCAAAAAGCAAAAACGTTAATGAAAAAGTTTAGTCAGTTGTTCGTAAGAAATCGTTTTTGTTATTCGTAAAATTTGTTAATATATAATGATGAAACATCTAAAATTTATTTTACCAACGAATTTTAACTTGGACAATTTGTTCTCGTTGATAGAAAACACTGAAAAGTTTATTCATTATTATATAAATTTAAATATAAATTGAGTACTTCCAATTTGATGTTTCGCAAAAAAATATTTTGTTAATTGAACTCAAAATTGAATGTTTATTTTATAATCAATCATAAGAACTTTTAATCTACAGTTACAATTATTAATTCCTTTTTTTCATTACTGTTTTTTTCTTTTTACGTAGTTATACAATGTTGTTTTTATTTTCCAAGCCAGATGTTATGGACGATGATCGTTAACTGCAAAACAGTCATTAATAAATCTCGAAATATATACGATTTGCAACACTTACTTTGTCGTAAATATTACTTGCCGATAAAGGTGCATTGCGCGTCTGACAGAATGCGTAATAAACAATTGTTATTTTAATTGCTTACAATTGAAGCGCTGTGGCAAGGGTGGGCTGGGCAGTTTGATAACACATGATGAATGAATTGACAATCAAGTATGTTTGTTATGCTCCTATATAAATGCAAATGTTTTAAAAGCCCAACGTTTTCGACGTTTGTGTACGCGATGGCATTTTTAATTTCAACATCATGTTTATGTGCTGATTACAATTGGCTATAGCCCCCCCCCCCTCCGCAAAAACTTCAGACGATATTTGTAAGTCAGAAATTATTTATTTATAGTTACAGAAAGATGGTTATTCGATTGCAAATTCATCATTCTCCATTTTTTCTCTTCGGTCTTCTTACTTCTATAAATTTTTAAAGCTGATTGAAAATATTATTATTGTACACTGATCAAAGCCTGTATGAAATCACATGAATTTCACAAACTTGTAATATTTACACTTTTTTTTTCAACTTTTTTTCTCGCAAAGCGTTTTTATAAATTATTAATTTACAAAATTCAATTCATTTGAAAAATTCAAGTTTACTCGTTTACATGTTTTGATATCGTATCACGGCACTGAAGTTGGCGCGAACTTTGCGCGCGCAATTGTTTTCCTCCCGAATCCACGAAAATGCGCGTCGTTGTTGCCGAAGCGAGCGCTTGAACCGCGTTAAAGTTAATTTATCCGTTCTTTCGGGCTGCGATTTACGTCGAGAGACGACAGGTTTTTCGCGATTGTCTATTATGGAAACCAAAATAAATTTTTCGAAACGGAGAGCAGACTTGTTGCAGGCAACATATGGGGCCGAAATGATGGGGTGTCACACCCTCGATCAAGTTCAGTATACCCCAAAATAAATGGTCGATCGTTTGTATTTATGATTGTATTTCTGTGTTCATGTGACAGTTCGAGTACCATATGCATGGACCTGCAGGTGTGTGCGCGCGCGTACGTGTCAATCAAAAACAACTGATCAGCAAAGCGAAAAATCGTAGATAAATACATTCGTGTTTGAACGAATAATTATTTTTGGTTTCGCTAATCTTGAAATTGGGCCTACGTAAACAGCGAGGGCACTAAATGTGTACGTATCTGGAACGAAGGGGTCATTTTTTGCGATTCAAGTGCTCGCTTGATTTGTCCACCGATTGTTTTCACGAGCCTTTAGAGCGCTAATTAAGCCACCAGTATGCCGTCCAATTTCGTTTAGCGACGATCCTTACGGTAAAATGAATCGTCGTCTTTTTTCACGCACACATTAGGGCAGGTGTCGATTACGTTTGGTATGTGCAATTGCCAATATTTTGATTGGTCGAAATAAAGGCATTTAAATTTTGGTGTTACACGTGCTTGAAAATACAAATCAACTAGTTCAAAAAACAAAACCAAAATATTAGTTTATTTTCTCGGGAGCAAAACTTCATTTTCCTCCCTGGAAAGAATATTTTATTTTTTTGCGGGAGTAAAATAATTCTTTATTTTTTATTCGAAGAAGTAAAATCACATTTTTCCGTAGATTTTATTCAATTTTAACATACAATTTAAACACATAAATTTGTTTTTAAGGCAACAAACATAATAAATTTTTCTTTGATAAAACTAATTTTTCTTTACACGATTATAAAAAAATGCATTGAAAATGTTGTTCGTATTAAACAAATAACAAACATTTCGCGTGTTGTAAAAGTGTTTTGAAAAGTTGTTTCTCCTGTTTACGTCATCTCCGAGAAAAAGGGTGTTAAAATCAATATTGATTCTAACACTCGGGAGAAAGATTGTAGGCGCTGCTGTTTTCTGTGGGGATTATAAACCTTTGTTTTCTCCGAAACCGTGGTTTTAGAAAAGACTGAAAGACATGACCAATGACTGTGTTTGTTTACTAATGTGTGAAATGTTGTGCCCACTGTGCGTTTACGCTTATACGCATGTTCGAATCAGTGGATGGGGCCAATACGGGCCGATATATTACTTCTTTGTCGTAACGCGTGAATTTCGCGTCATTAAATTCGAAGGGATAAGCATCTAGCAATAAACGCTTAATAAAGTTAATCTCAAGTCGTGATTTTGCTGTTTACGTATAAAATGGTGGTTGTATCCACAATCAAATCAGGAAAAAATTGAAATATTTCTGATCAAATCGTTATATAGCATATAAAAAATATAAATAAACAATATTTTCAATTTTAACTCTAAAATAGCCACATGGTTTGATTAGTTCTTTAAAATATATTTAAAAATTATCATTTTGCAAATGAATTGCACTGAACAATATTCTATCGGGATACCTTCTTCTTTTCCTCTTTTTACAGTATCAACTTGAATATACTTCTGTTTAAAGAAGCATTCGATATGAGTTATTGCCGTTGACACATTTTCATCGCACTCCGAAGAATTGGCTCACAGTTTACACTCGAGTCCATTCTTCTCTTCGTTTCTAATAAAAATAAAAACTGAGGATATATTGATTATATAAGAATATGTACGATTCTCGGTACGTTTCTTCGGTGGGATGAGGAAACAGCAAATTTCTAAATACACCCTTGGGTGCTGTGTAAGCCACAGACAATTTTAGTAGTAGTTGAGGTTTTCCGCTTTATTCTCTTACGGTTACTTTAGCCACTTAAAATTACACCGATACCGTAGTACATTTTTAAGAAATATCCCAATAATCCGTTCTACGTACGCGCGGCAAACTTTGGGTATAATTTGTTCGGACGCGAATGCATTTCAAAAAGGAAAACCCGAGAAAGACGTGAAAAAAGAAAGGAAGAGAAAAACCCGGGAAAGTGGCGTTTTGCACCGTGTAATCGTGGTATCTCTTCCCTTTCCCGACGTGATTGTCTATTCTTTTCTTTGGCCACATTGTTGGTTTCACTCGTGCAAAATGGAGGAGCAATAGGTAGAACCGATCAGCTTAATGCATATTGATGTGCGCCAGACTAAGTGAGTGAAAAATCGCTATTGATCTTTACTTGGACAGAATATTCTTAAAATCCACTCTGCTCGTTTTATTTTACCATTGGTTATCTGAAGTATCGAAATGATTTATCAGCTTTTTATTTCTCGTACAATTCAATTTTCTCGTACGTCGGAATTAAACAATGATTATTGTGCAAGTGATATTTTTACAGATGAAATCAATGAAAAGCAATTACAAATGTTAATCAAGGCTAATGTATTTTGTTGGTAAATTTTTTTAAATTATTTGTTCAATTCAACTTTATCTTAAAATCAAGTTAAATTTATGTTAAAATAACAAACACAACGAAGGCATTTGTCGAAACACTTGTTAAAAAAGAACTAAATAAATTTTATCGGCAAAAAGTTTTCTTTATTATAAATCACAATTTCTTATAAATTCTCGGTCAGGATCATTAAGAAATATGATCGCCCCAATTATACATGTTGAACTTTAAAATTAACTGGATTTCGTTTTTAAAATCCGAAATATACGAATAAGCGGAATAAATCATTGTTGAATAAGATAACGAAAAAGTGTTATCTGTAATAAAGTTCCAAGTCGCATTGCTCCGGGGTCGGTAATGGTCACATTATCAGTTAATTATGTTTTGTTTACAACTGTCATCGTAACCGATTAAATTATACGAATTTGTGAAACAAGTTTTTCAAACGCGTATTTTATTTCACTCATTTTTTGACATTACATTTTTTTGCAAGTGAGTTTTACTTTATTATTTTCGATTTATATTATATTTATATCATATTTCGAACAAAATAAGACCAAACTTTTCCATTTTAACTTATCGATTTTCTGAAAGCAAGATATTTCTTGATTCTTATCTGATTTCCAATAAAATGCAACGACAAACAAAATTTTGCAAAATAAATTGCACGAAAATTAAAGGGAAAATAAATTAACGAGGCTGACATTTTTAAATCTAGCATTTGTTGTAGTTTCGAAGGGATTTTGGATCGTGAAACAGATGCCAAACGTCACGGCTCGCTGACGACTAAGAGGGTAACTTCATATTGAGACACAGGAGATAATTCTAAATGTCATTATATCTCAAACGAGGCAGCCATACTGTACCACTTAATTTATTTTAATTGAACGTCTGCATATTAATTATTTCATCAACAAAATCACTATCGATTTTGAACTTTGAATTATTTCACTGTTTTCGCGGAAAAACTTCGACACAAATTGCGCAAATCGTTGCGAAAACTTTCGTTTCGCAAATGATCGAAATATTCGCAAATTCTAAGTGGCTGTATTGAAAATAAAAAAAAAGGTAGAAAATTTTTCAACCTGTTTCAACATGTCAAACTTTGATAAATTCTGTACATTAAACACGACCCCCTCAGGGATTCGTTCCAACCCAATCTGAGGGCTGCGTTGCGAAGAGAAAGGTTTAAGCTTTGAAACACGTTTTTTTGTTCACTTTGTACGCAGAAAGTCAACGAAGTTATGGCAGTTTGAAAATCGACAATTTTTCATCAAAAATAAGTGATACTGTAATTTTTGTTCGTCAAATGAGATACGTCGAAGTCAAAAATTTCAATTGTTTATTGCTCATTTTAGACTTCCGTACGTTAAAAATGTATTATAACAGTAAAAAATTTAATAATTTTATAGTATAGCATTGTTCAACATTAAGTTTGCAAACATTACGAAACGTTCATAAAAATCACACTGAATATTGTAGAAATTACAATCTCCATTCATCATTATAAATATACAAATAGATGGAGTTGAAAACATGATTTTGCAAGACAGTGTATGTGCAAAATTTATATTTATATATCTGATAATATATATACATTTACGCACTATCGTTGTGGTGCACAATTTCATAAATTTATTAAGACAACAAAATATTTGTTTAGCAAAGAAACGAGATCAAACAAATCCAGGGTATATCAGTCACCCTTGTGCAGCAGTCGATGATACTAGAGGTGGTAAAATTTATTTTATTAGGGTACAAAAGTACTACCCATCTACCGTATGTTGCGCGATATATAATTCACTGCGGTATATTTTTATCTGGAGTAGTGAAAAGGCTATTGTAAATATAATTACGCGGTGCGGTGATCGGGAAAATGTGAAAATTGCAAACACATACTTTCATAAGAATTCGATTCGAAATCATTTAATTTTTCTTTTCTTTTTATTAGTACTTCTATTTGTTGTACAAACAAAATTAAGAAAATTTGTATTGGGAAAAGATAAATTGATTATATTTTTTTTTATTTATGAACGTATCTTTAAAATTATTTTAATTTGTAAACAAAATTTATCAGTTAAAGAAAACTTTCATACCCGTGCTGTTCATTAAAATGTTTTTGTGATACGCTGTCTTGAACAATTATGTATATTAATTGCAAATGTTTCCACTCACGGTTCTTTAAAAAAAATGAGCCAACACTAAAACAGGTGGTTAACACACTGGATTGCATCTGAGAGAAAGGGCAGACGTATGAGTCTAAACGAGGGGCTCAGTGAAGAGTCGCGTGGCCAACTCAATTACTTCGTATAGTTTGTCAAACACTAGTGCTCAACTGATTCCAAAAGCAGTATGACACAGGTTTATATTTTATTTTAAGTGTGTCTTCTTTACAATCGCATCTCATTGTCATCGTGATTTGGGTGTTCAATCGCTTTTCATTCCAAATAATCGATGACAATAAAGCACTTTCGAAAGTTTGTATTTACTAAATTATATTCAAAAGATTCGTGAAGTGTTATTATTTTTTTATCGAGAGCAAAGTACTGTTTGCTGTTAGCCGAGGAAGAGACATAAATCAGAAGTATTTTCTACATTTTTGTATTTTTAAACGATGTTATAACCGGCCAAATCGGGTTATTATAAACTCAGGAAAACAATCTTGTTGAAATTTGTACGCTACAAAACCGTCATCGCCTCGGCCGCCATTTTGTTTACCCACTTCCACCATTTTGTGCTCTCTACACGGAAAGAAAAAGTAGACAAATTTTGTATAAAACGGTTTCCTAATTTAACAAACAACTGTTTTGTGTAATATTACATACAAAGTTTGTACCGATTTAGCGTGGTCTGTACTGCTTTTGCAAGCCGCTTATACCAAAATGGTATAGACGGCTGATCAAAGGCGTAGATGAGTCTATGCAAAATTAGTATAACATGGTTATCTACTAAATTTGTCTAATTTTTCTTTCCATATAGTAAAGATCATTTTTGGTTTCTTCAATAGTGTTTTGCGCTTCATTACAATTTGTTTACTTCATTGCCAATTTCTTTTAATAAATTAAACAATCGACTTTGTTTTTCAATATTGTTTATTTATATAGGTAAAAATATATAATTTAGGGCTTATTGATAAGTACAATAGTAAGCAAAATAGTATTGAAAAGTTTAAAATATAATTTTCGCATAATATTACCGTAAGAAAAAAAAGGTTTACATTATTTATCTCGGACGATATGTGACAGCAAGCCTAACATGCTTTCCAAGGCACACGATATTATTGCCAAAGTATTTGCAGTCGTCGCCGAGGCACGATAAACTGACTCGTCCTAAATATATTATTCAAAAAGAGAATTACTTGTTTATATATTGCAGAAGACAACATTTGCAGTTCTGCGAAATAACGAATATTTTCCTATTTCGTATGAATCAAATGACGTTTCTGCAACTTTGATCGCAAACCCCGATACGACAATGTCGAAATTCCGCGGCGAATATTGTTTTTCGTCGCAAGTTCGCCAACTTTGGAATTATTTATCGCTTTGACAATCGCGCGACGGACGGCCGTGAAACAACGTTTCCTAGCGTTTAAAATAATTATTTGCAAAAAAACATTTATTCAAAGTAATGATACGGATGTACGTTAGTTCAGAGCTTTTTCTGACTTCGGTACACTCAACCCCTCGTTTCGAGAAAGACGAAACTTATGCGACTGAGCATTCTACATGCAAATTTATAGAGATCCTTCGGACACGGGTGTCTCAAGGGAACGAATCCTCTGGGGACAAACAGCCGCTAGGACTAAGAGCGCTTCCTTGTACTGTCACTCTACTCCTTTTGAATCAATCGCATAAATCTCGAAGCATCGATCGACCTTCTTCAAAAAATGTCGAACACGGAAATTTTTTATTTTACTGTTATACATACATGCCAAGCTTATTGATATTATATATTTTTTAAAGTCGCACAAAGTTGTGACATATAAATCGAATTTCCGTATGCTTAAATAATAAGTTAGCTGCAGCATGCTAAACCGGAAATAGATATATCCTTTTAACTTTCGTTTCTAAAATTGACAATGCCATCACTGTTGTTTGATCTTTCAATTATTATTTTAGAATTTGTATCGCGTTAAATAATTGTTAACATTATTACATAATCCACAATTATGTTTTATAATCTTTTACATTACGCTATAAAAATCAGTTTTTTAAAATAAAACACTCAAGCATATAACATTTTTTGGTTACATTGCTAATTAAGTAATATGAAACGTCAAAGCTGATAAAAATTATTCAAGTGTTTTATTTTAAAGCACATTCCAAACACTTAGTTTTTACGGTGCAGTGTAAAAGAATTAAATCTTGCAAGATGAACTTTCTTCGGTTGTTTTAATTGATTCTCTTATAAGATCAATGCCACGAGATTGACTTGTGATCCTTTACGCGGTTCTCGCAAAGTTATTGAAAATTATTTGACATTATACAACTACACCGTCAGCCTCTTCCACAGTATGACATATATATGTGATATTAAATCGCGATGTTCCATAGATGAATTTTTGCAGATGAAATTGCTATAAATTACTGTCCAATACTGGACCACCCACAGTGCCGGCCCTCCATATAAAGTCGTAAGAAGACTTGCTATATTATGGGAGTACCTACAGTACTTGGCGAAGAGTCATTGGAATTCCTGTTTTGTTCCGTTCGTCTGTCAACTTTTTTTCTGTTTCATTATCGTTTCCTACTACTTATATATATTCTGGTTCACTTTTTTCGCTGCTCCGTCCCTCGCAAATTATTAATGAAATTATTATGACAGATCGTCGGCCTTTAACATTTTAAATCGATTTCCGATACGTAAAAACGTTTAATTTATATCTGTCGTTAAATGACTTATTACAAAGTCGATTGGATTTCATCGTGGATTAAAATTACAGTTTATTGACCATTACTTGCCGTCGACTAACTGCAATTAACCACGTGAAACTTCGTACATCCAAAACTGTACGGCAAACGAGATCGTGGGCTCATTTTCTTTTTCTTACTTTCGATCGAAAAAGTGTTAACGAAATTCTCGTACCATCGATACTTTCACTCCAAATATATTAAATATACAATATAATGTTAATATGTCAGTGTCGCAATATATTATATTATAACAATATATTTATATTACAAATTATTTTAGTACATCAGACATCTTAATTCTTTTTATTATTTTTAAATGAAAACAATGTTCGTCTTTGCAATTAGAAGTTGCATTTTTTTCACGGATTGCTTTCATGCTCTGTAATGCGAGGGAATCGAAGTTGAAGAAAAAAGTAGAGAGAAAGAAACGACCGGATTATGTGATTTTGAATAAAGCTTTGGAACCAAAAGAAGTAAAAGAATCGATAGGTCGTGGCAAGTGTCCATCCATGAAGCTAACTTCCAGTTAATTCAAATAGAGCACAAAGTCTTCCAAACTTTGGACTTTGAAAGTTCCAATGAGGCGTGTAACGCCATTAAAGGGAATCTTATTACGCCCTTAACACACTCTCTTACAACTCACGCGTACTGCAACAAGTACTTCCTGCTGTCGTAATTAAGTCCCGATTAATTCCACTTACATTACGTAGTAAATGACGCATGCCTTTTGGAGATTATACATAATAAATTAAGTGTTTTCAAATCAGATTAACACATTTATCATTTACTGCCAGACTTTTAACTCCGTTACTTGAAATTCTAGCTGCAATTATGCAAATTCGCATTATTCGTATTATTTGTATTTATTCGAAATAAGCATTTTATATTCTTAAAATAACCACAAACGAGTACGATTTTATATTTCTATAAATTTGCATTCAAAAATCATTTAAACAAGGCACATTTTTTAAATTTTTTTTTATATTTCTACAATGATTATTGCACGTTCATTCTTCGGCTAAATGATGCGAAATTCGTTTGGAGTTTAACGTTCTTGAGTCACGGACGTAAAATTAAAATTCAATAGAGTTTTAAAGGCGATCCTTCAACCAGATAAATGAAAAATTGTTCGGCAATGCATCATTGTTTAATTGCGCCGTTTTATAATTTCATTACAAACTTTCTGTTTTCTCATTAAAATCGCTCAATATTAATGCGGGACTAAATAAAAGAAGCCCGCGCTTTCATGAGCATATATATTTTACTCTGTCAGGCGAGAGGCTAATATTTCTCCGAAAATTTGCAATGAATTCTCATTTAAAGTTGCAATCCTTTCATCTATTACACCTGTTTAATTCCTGTTATCACGTTAAAGTATTCGGAAAGCTAGCAAATAAATCGTAAATCAAAACACGCGTTCAAACAATGCGATAAACATTTTTTTCATTTTTGCTATTCCGTTGTTATGAACATTCTATTTTATTAACAGTGATTACGAATTTTGAAAATTCGCTCATTTCGTTTCAAATATAACAAATGAGTACATCAGTTACTATATTTCAAAAATGTTGAATTTGAAATAACTCCAACACATGCCATGTTAGAGTTACACAACATTTTTATCCGGAGCACTTGTTCTTACAGTGTATTTATGCACAATTTTTCTCCCCGTATGTTTTGTTTAACCAAAGTTCCACAGTTGCTAATACTCGAGCTTCTTAATTTCATTATAAGAGCATATGTACCAGTTGCATTCTCTTTCGCCCTCTCGCTCGCTTTCCTTTCTTTTTTTCCCCCGATGTGACGTGAAGAGAGCCTCGGGGTATTCTAACTTATCTATCATCCTCGGTACCTTGCTAAATTTAACTACTCTGCAAATAAATATGGTTAGTGGGCAGCCAAGACCCCTCAGATACAGCTTTTGACAGAACCGGTAGGCATGGGGAAATAGCCATGTAACTGGTAAGTGCCTGGGGCGACCATCTGTGCCCTTTTACGCCTATGCAGTCGCATATGAACTTTCGCCTATCATTTGTAGCGCGTAACCAGGTTGAATGCATGAATTATTTATTTTAATTCGATATCTTAGGTAATACGAGCGCCGCGGCCAAATAAATTGGAACAATGCGACGAAGATGCTTCGAGGAAGGCCATTTAAAATATATCAATGTTGATATAACATGAAAGGTAATGAATGGTTCCATGTCGTTTATAGAGGGGGGGGGGGGGGGTTGGTGATTTGCGATTTTTTCAATTCGCGTTCGATGAAATTTTATTTCAAAGTTCAAAAACAATCAAAATTTGTTTTACTCGGAGATTCAATAATTTTCTTATAAATTTAGTATTTTTCCTGGGAACTCCAGTAAATTCCTTTGAAATTTATTGATATTTCTCAGAAGTTTTAGTATTTCTTCAGAAATTACATACTTTTCCTCAGAAATTTATGTACTTGAACTTTCTAACGTTTATTAGCAAACGAAAATAAAACCTGATATATTTTTCTTCATACAAACAATAGTATTTGTTGATTGGATAATTTCACAAGAAGAAGCTAAAATATTTCAATGTTTGAGAATATAATTTTTTCATTTTTGATTACAATATATGTTGCTAAATTATGCACAATTAATTTTCGTTTATCAATAAACGTTGGAAACTTCAACTCCATAGAAATTTGGTAATTTTTTTAAAACCCCTTGTAACAATTACTAAATTTCCTAAAGAATTTAGTGGTTTGTTTCCCCTTCGTATTATTTGATTCAAAACAACATTGTTTAATGAAAAAATGATTTTCCTCTGAGAATACGGAAACACTCCCTCGCAAAATAGTTGATGTAATAATTCCAAACTGTTGATACGATGACTTGAATGTTTGATAGTCATTTGTGAGTAACTCGTTTGTTTATGGATGTGACAATTTGTGCCTGGTTTTTAATATTCTCTTTTGATTGTGATATTTTAGTCTAGTAGTGGGAAACGTGAGGGGTCCCTCTCGCGCTTAACGCCTTTTTGCTTCCCTCACTCTTGACTCATGCTCTCTACGGAATCTCGACTTGATCTAGTACGCGCGTGTAAGCATTTGAAAGCAACCAATGAGATTTTCTTGTACGATCAAATAAAAAATAATACGAACAGCTTTAATATTTTAATTTAATTGTAAGAATCGGATAAAGAAATTTTCTATACGCAAATAGTACATGTCTTAATTTTTAATACAACGTGAATTTTAATATCCCTATCATTACAATTTTTTACCAAAAATATAAATTGTATATTATAAAAACATAAAAGATGTTAGTACCACAATTGTTTTCGATTTAACTTTACGCCATCATTTTAGTATCACTATTACATCACCACCCAGACATATAATAACATATATTTTGCAAAAAGCACTTTTTTGTAATTTCGATATACAATAAACAGGCAATGAAATGATTTTATGCGAAGAACAATTCACGGAGTAAGTTACATCATGTGATACAGTTACGGCTTTTTCACGAAACATGTGTATAAAGGGGCGGTACTACGGATATCAAGTTACAGCTTCGCAGGCTTCGAGTGCAATTCCACTTTGTTTCTCATTTTCGATTACTATTTCATTTTAACTCTCCAGGCAATCTTCTATCAACTTGTATTATAATACGTTTTGATTAACTCTAAAGAAGTGTTTGTGAGGGGAGCAAATTTCAACTATTGTGAAGAAATTACTGAAATTTATAATCACGGAGATAAATAAGTTTCAAACGAAGGATCAAGATTACGATTGCTGTATATTTATTATTAATGTACATTCATGCTGGATTTTTATTTATTTTTATTCCACTTATTATATAATTTCTGATTAAGGCAGCTAAATTATTTTGATCAGTTTTCTAATATTTCTGTAAATTAATACCAAGAAAATATACTGAGAAAAAAAGTGCCAACTGAAACATTTTTTTCTAGCTTCAAAGGAGGCTGAAGCGGTTGAAGAAAATCAGTTTTAAAAGTGCGAATAATTCAAAAAATGTCAACTTCGAGTTTTAAAGACGGTTGAAAGGAGGTAAAAAGAAGGTTGAAGAGATTGAAGTATCCCGCTAATCACAAGCCCGTTATTTAATTGTAAAACTTACTCTTACAATCCCTGTTAAAATGCACGTGCAGGGTAACGAAGGCAAGCTGCAACCGAAGAAAAAACTTTTTTTGTCTCAGGTGTCATTTATTATATTCTAATGTCAACTTAATTAGCGAAATTCGATCCTATTCCTCTCTTCTTGGTAATTTCTTCAAGTATAACAAATTTATCATCGTTCCGTCAATTCGTTATTTTTCCCCCTACTAGGCAGTATGTTAGGAATATTGACATAAAATGAGCATGCGTTAGCGTTAGCCGTTCATTCCCTTCTCATTCGAATTCTTTTCCCTCGTGACATGTCCCGTTACCCCAAATTGGCAATTTTATCGATAATACGAATCTTGTAATTTGATAAAGATATAATGCAAATTTGGTTAATTGTTCCCCGCGATGGGGAAAGACAGTCGAGAAGAGCAGCAAAAGATTAGATACTATGCGACCTACGTAGAGCATAAAATATTCAGTAACACTATACGCGTATTCCGCATTGTTGCGTTACAATTCTGCTATAGTACAGAGTAACTTGTTCCGAGATTGAATTTCAGTTTACATGTGGCTTTGATGACGCGAGTCAACAGGAGAAAAATGACCAGATGGCGTGGATTTGTTCTTCCATTGTTTACGTCGTGTTGGTAAAAATGCGTCATTAGCCGAAATACTATTTCTGGGTGATATGAAAGTATCGATTTCTCGTTCATCTGTACTGTGAGAAAATAACTTATCAATTCGAGATTGATGCTGTAAAAAATGAATGAGTCGTAAGGACAGCAATATTCGTTGAACTTGATCTTGATCTCCAAATCATCTCACGAGTCCGGCAAATCTGTCAGAAATTAACATTAAAATGACGTGCGAAAATCTTTCAATATTTTCGGAAATGAAAAATGTTTGAGTACAACTCGTTGTCGCTTTTCATGTTATTCGCAAAAAGTTGCAAGACGAAGCACTGCTTTTTGTGCAAAGAAACGACAATTGAAACGTCATGATTGATTGTTTTCGACTTCATTAGCATTCCAATCGATGAGATTGATTTCAATCAAATTTCGACTGAATTCGCCTCAACTTTTATTGATATTCCATTAAGCATTTATTCAAAAAAAAGTCATGATATCGTTGATCTATCCCGCTGTCCCAGCTTCAGTTCTCAAGCGCTACAACGTGCAAAAGTTTTTCCATCGTTTCAAAGTATTCGCACCCCAAAGGCAGGTGATTAGACTGCGCGGGAAAACTAACAAATTAAGGGCGGATCGCAAAAAGTTATAATCGACGGCGGTCCAAGCCAGTCCGTTAAATCACTCGGCGACTTTTGCGCCGCGCCGCAATTCCTTCGCCTGTCGAATCATTTATAAATGATTACAGGATCTGGCGTTAAAACTCTCAACTGGATATAGCTCGTTAAACAGTACACTTTGCATTGTCCCTTCGGATGAACAGAAGGACTTTTTCGGCGCGGATGCTCGGTCCCGCTATTGACGCTGACGGCTGCTCGGGGTCTGCCCATGAAACCGTACTTTTAGGGTTCCCGGGCACAATCCATTTTTCGCCTCGGGTAACTATTTTCCGTGGAAAAAAAATCCGTCTTATATTGCCGGTAAAGCAATAACACGCATGTGTTCGATACTGTTTTTCAGCCTCCAAGTTGAGTAACAACTTTCCGAGCTCTCGCATTTTTTCCCCATTGTACGCACTTATCTGCCACTCCGTTAACGACCAACTGTTGTGCGAATTTTCTTCGCGCTTCTGTCGGATGGTCGTTTAATTTTTCTTTTTGCGCGCAATTTCTTTTTAAGGATTGCAAAATTGAGACGCGGTCACTGAGTCAGTTCAAAATTACCAGCACGTCAACTTGAAATCTTTCGCACGCGTTATCCCTAATAAAAATTCAGCCTCGGTGTTATTTAAACCCCGATAAGCTCGTGTTATGAACGTTCTCAAATTTCTACTGACGCGAATTAAATTGGATTTGGAATGATTGTACCAAGAGAGAAAGAAGGTCGTCCTTATAAAAGCGATGCATTGGCTGGACAAAAAATTTTTCGGTTAAAATTTATCAAACTAAATGAAATGTTCTTGAACCAAAAATTGACATCTTTGTAAATACAAATTTGTAATACTTGGTAGAATTTTCAAGTACAATAATCTTCTGAAAAAAAGAAAAATTGTTTGAGTCTTTAAAAAATTATATATAACGTTACATGTTAAGGCATATGAAAAACATAACGTATTTAAATTTTACACACTTTGACCTCAAATATTCACAAGTGTTTTTCTAAATGATAAAACTTGTGGTAAATGGTCAAGTGTTTTATTTTCAACTATATTCAAAACATCTGGTTTTTGCAGTGCGGTAAACGAATGTTTAAATTAGAACTTGATATCGTAATAACGGTCACAACGATTTAATGGGAATATTCTCAAATTAACTGGCCAAAAGAGTTGGCTCAATTTTGAGCGATCAGTTATTTGCGAACTTTGATCGTCCCGACAGTGCGCACGAGTCATTCAATTCCGTATCACGTTAGCGTCGACGCAAATCTAATAGCAGCTCTGCAGCATCAAATGTCACTGTCTCGACCAGGGGGTTGTAGTATTGTAGTTTTTGATTGGCTAATCCACCCTAATCTAATCGAACGTAGGCTTCACAAAGTAATGCTATGCGCAGAATCATGTCACTGTTGCATTGTCCAAAAGTGTTAAAATAAGATAATATAATGCGATGGCCAATTTTTTCGCCGCTGCTCCTTTTTTCGGCGCCAACGACAAAAAGTACAGTGATTTCAAGTGAACACAATGAAACGTAATTTTCCCAGTGTTTTTGTTAAATATGTTTTGTTTTCTAAATAACAATTTTTCTTCGTCGCCTTTTTTTATTACAAGTTATTTCTGCTTGTTTTATTGCAACTTTTTTATCACAGCTTCTTTTTGATTCAAAGATGCGCACTGGTTCTTGAAAAAGTTCAAGTTTTTCAAACGATTAAAAAAAAAAAAACAATTGTCTTAAATGCTTTTTAAAATAAAATGCAAGATTCTTTCTTTTTAAAACGCGTTGCAAAAACTGCGGAGTACAGTTTGTTTACTTTAAATATCTGTCCACAAGTGTCTCTGTTTTACTTAAAACAGAGATTAAGTTTTAATTAAAAGCGTGCTTCACTTTGAAAATCCGCTATCGAAAGAAGTACTCTTGAATAACCACCGAACTGTAAAATGCAGTTACCACAGTAGTACTACTTAATCTAAATCTGATTCCGCGTTTTTTTTACAACGATCAGTTTAATAACATTGTATATTTAACTGCAGATATGCAAAATTTAAAAAATTATATTTTATTTGTACAATTGAAACGTCAATGTTAATTAAAATTGATGAAAATGAAAATTGAAAATAAAAGTCATGTATAAAAACATATATTGTTTCGCCGGCTAACATGACTTTTCATTCAGTTTAGATCTTTTGTTGAACAATTCAATTTATGCTAAATAGAAAGTACTACAAATTAAATTCGGCGTGTTTCGCCCAACGTATTCCTCTGGAAAAACATTTTAAAATGTCACAGTAATGCAATTTACGGCAATCGATATTTTTCGATTAACTGAGCACCAAAATTTAAATTTAAAATGTATCTCGTCCTTGACACTTTAAGATTCGATATGAATAAGTTTCTATAGTTTGTGAGTTTTATCAGAAAAACAAAAAAGATGTAAAAAATATTCATTGGCGACGACATACAAGCGAACTTTCTATTAAAAATTACACCAACAGTCGAGTAACGGAATTTTAATATCACTTCAAAATTAAATTAATGTTTAATATTCTTCCAACCCTAATTACTATTAAAGCGTATTACTTTTACAATCAATAATAATTAATTACTACAAATATTATAGCAACTGTGTACTAAATAGATCAACGTTAAGCTTAGTTGTAACTATTGCTAATTAATTATTACTCAGTAATTATCAATTCAACACAAACTTCAAATCTAAACTAAATTAACTTCCGCAAAAAAAAAACAATATAATCATTTCAATTCACCAATATGTCTGATAAATAGAAATCTTGATTTTAAAAAAATTAAAACACTAACATTTTTTATTCGTTTCATTCAATCTTAATATACACGTCACCTTATTCAAACTGCAATGAAAAACCGATACCTAAACGATTCGAGCGCGTGCAGACAGTTCAAAAAAAAAAAAAAAATAATAATCACCTTATCGCGCAGTCGATCTTACGTTGACCGTAAAAGAGGAAAGAAGATATAATAATGACTACGCGCAGAATAATGATAATTTATAATGATAAAAACAGATATCCGTTTTATCTCGAGTCTTAAATATTCCGATCGAATGATTGCACGGAAGGGTGCATACATTGTGTCAAAATAATGTCCTCTTCTTGCGAAGTCGCACCCTCTACAACAACGAAACTGATCGTAACACTCTACGAAAAGCCAATAATACCACGTACTACCAACCTAATGCGAACGGGCTTATTATTTTCCTACGGCTCATCGAGCCCACTATGCCACTATCAATTACAGGACATTCCGAGTTTGAAACGACCCTAGTACCATGATCAACACCCACTAGTACCGCTGCCCGGCGTATACTTATACGGATAAACGTAACCAAAGTCCCATATGTTTAACTTTGCCGAATCAATAGCACCGGCAACATCTGTCAATCATATTTTTGAGTTATTCTTCGGCTTTCCTTAAGTTTCATCATTCATTGTGCGAATGCGGCGTCGCGCGGCATCCTGCTCGACGATAATCGTCCAATATTCCGC
>JABFOV010002004.1:0-21827 GCA_022817685.1 Aradophagus sp. ZL-2020 | reverse complement strand
CCACTATCTACACTGTCTACACCTACATATGTCACATTCAACACAATAATATTTACTATCACATACTCATTCACTTAACGATTCAGATAGTATTTATCATTGTTTTTTTTTGCAAGAAAAAGACGGCATAAGAGTTGTAAAGAGGTCTCGTGGGGTCGGAAAAGTGTATAAGAAACAGATAATTTTCAAAAAAAAAAAAAAAAAAAAAAAAAAATGTAAAAAAGTAATTTTTCAAAATTTCTCTTAACATTAAATTTGTCAGTAATAGCTTGATAGTAAATTACTGTAATGAAATAGAATATCATTACCGTTTTGACTTTTTCTGTTTTTACTGTAAATAATTTTATCAGAAAGGCACTTTTCCATTACAAATTAGATTCATTGCACCAAGAAAAGATCCTGATTTTGTTATGCATGAAATAAAATTTACACTCACTGCAAGAATATATTTCTTTCGGAAACTGATAAAAGAACTTCATAAATAAAGGGAACATTGAAAATGAGCGATAAAGTTTTCGACATCCGTTGGATTATAATTTCCATTAGATCAACCGGTCCAATTAATTAACACGCGTTTTCTCAATTGCTGTTTAATCGGCCAGGCTTATACGGCCGACGAGCAGTATCAAGATCGGCGCGAAAAGTAATTTGCCGTCAGGCGGCGAAGAAATTTATCCGTCGCATCTGGTTCGCGTCGTCGCCGAAGGAGCGACCGCGCCGAGATCAAAAAGATTGAGTTGTACTGTCTTGCGAAATTGCACGCTTTCGACGAGCGCGCGATTCTAATTTCTAGTCAGGTGGACATTAAAAATCACGACGCGCTGTTACATGATCGATTTCACAACGCGTCGTTAGATAAACCCCAAGCATCCTATTTTTTATCTCCGTTTTTCATCGCTGAAAATTGCGCGAATCGAACGACCGAAGTCGCGTCTTATCAAAACTGAATTTGTAAAAACTTGCGACGTATCTCGTAAACGATAAATTTTGCAAATTTTGAGATATCTCAAACGTTTGTATTGTAAGTTTTGAATTAAGTGAGGGAAAGTTATTGTAAAGATTTTACAATGTACGCATGTCTCGCAAGCTACATTTTTCAGTACAAATTATTAAAAATTAGGAATTTGCTAATTTTTAAAAAAAAGGCAATAGCATTTTGACCATTCTTTCCATTTAAAATTTGTTTCTTTCTATCGTCTTTTATACTAATTTCCACGACCGTGCAAAAAAGTCGACGTTCTTTCGGCGAATCAACGAGTCATTGGAAAGTCAGCGACGCGACTGTCGATTGGGCATCGTTAAAAATCGCTTCCTTCGGATGAAAAACGGCACTTTCGTTTTTACCCGTAGGATCTTAAAATTTTTTCTTGTCACTCGATAAGTACTTTACGACGAGTCCGCGGGATTCCCAAATCGCTCGGAAGCTCGAACGTTGAGCGAAATTGTGCAATTCCGAGATTGCGTAAATGCGCAAATGAACTCTCGGTTGCGCGGTCGCGCGCCATCCGCCAATCGGGCTGGCGGAACGACGAGGGCGGTGGGGACGAACGCAACATGATTTGCCGCAACTAAACATTCAATTGAATCTGCTGAACTTGCGGCTAATTCGTACACTGTCGTACAAATTTGTCGACCGGTACGGTAATAGATATATTCATTTGAAATTTAATTGATTTGATTAAAGAGACAGTTGCATTCGCTCGAGGAAATCAGTTATGGTGTTTACCCATTTCACCAGTTTTACTACTCGGTAGACCGATGAAAAGTACCGCAAAAAATGAAAAAAATATCTTCTCCGAGAGAAAAACGACATTTATGAATTTTCTCCAATCATTTGCTACGAATAAAAAAAAATCTTATAGAACTATGAGAATTGTCCATATTTTTATCGTAAGGTATATTGCACATTCTATGTCATTTTTATATCACACAAATTAAATCATAAACCTTTAAATAAATATATGACTTTGGAATCGCTGAATGTCAATTAATTCTGAAATTTATTTAATTTGTTTAATAAATCCACTGCAAAATTGCTGCTAGCTTTCTAGCTTGAGTAAAATTTGATTAAAAGTATGAAATTCGTAACCGCGCAATGATTAACACAAATTGAGCGGCTCTTTCTTCAGGCGCCGACATGAAGAACGGGATATTCGGCTCGCTGATCGTCAAGCAAGCGGACATCCGTGACCCGCATCGCTCGCTCTACGACATCGACGACCCGAACCACGTGTTGCTGCTGACGCAACTGCAGGACCCGGCGACCAAGGACGAGTCAAAAGTGGTGATGCTCGTCAACGGCCGGGAGGGCGTCAAGGTCAACGAGTCCGTCGGCAAGGCCTTGCTTGCGTTTAACGTGCGTCCAGGCCGGCGCCACCGGTTCCGAGTGGCCAACGCTGCGGGAGCCGGCTCCTGCCCCATGGTCCTGTCCATCGACAACCACAACCTCGTCTTGATCGCCTTGGACGGCCACGCCATCAATCCCAGAATAGCCACCTCGATTATTCTTGCGAAAGGTGCCACCTAACGTTTCACCTTAGCTAGTTAGAAATTTCTGCTCGTCGAAAAGCAAAACTCGTTTGGTATTGAAACTACTCCGAGACGAGAGCTTCGATACGAGTCTTAAATTAACATCCGGAAGCTTTGCTTTAATAGAGGAAATACAGAAAGTAGTATTAATTCTAAAAAAATGGACACCATTTTTACGTTAGGTTCACATAGATTTATATCTTTTTAACGATAACGTTTTCTTAAGTTATCTATTGTATTTAAATAATTAGTTCGGCAAAGGCATTCGAGTAAATCGAAGAATGTAGGATTGTATAATCGTTATAGACAATAAGTTACATTTCGGTTTCGTTTTATTAAGAAGTAATATGTAGAACTAAATTCTTCAAAGTTTATTGCAGACCGCTTTGAAGTGCAATGTTTTTTATTAACGTTTCCGGCGTCGTAAATTATTAATTGTTGGATTAATGCAGAAAAATGACTTAGTAGAAGAACTTTCACTGACAATCCTTGGAATAACCAAGTAGCCGAAACATCACATGCACTGCAGAATTCGAGCGGAAAACGGAATGCGTTAAGACGTTTGATATGCTACAAATTTCATACCCTTGTTATATAAACTGAAACAACATTTTCCGGAATGAGAAATCGTATATATCTAAATTACGTTAAGTTAACATCATTTATCTTTCGAATGTATCTGAAATGTATGATATTATTTATATCAGTATCTTTTTTATTACAGGTAATAAAAAAGAAGACTAGAAGACTTAAATATTTAGAAGACTTAAATATTTGACACACGTTTAGCATTTGTTGAATAAATAAAATATTATTGACAGTTTCAAGTATATTACTGATATATTTAGTAAATCAAACATACTTAAGGTGTTCTATGATATATATCAAGCTAGAATTAAAAATGGAGAACCATATGAAAGCAATTCTTTAGAATTCCAAATTTCTTCTACTTTAAGGCAATTGACTGACTTGCTAAAAATTATTTAAATTCCAGGCGAAAGAGCGGACTTTGTTTTAAAAGCCAACAACCCAAACCCCAAATCCATCCATTGGATCAGACTACGAGCAACCGATAATTGTCGATCCACTGTTACATCAAAAGCGGCAGTTATCCAGTACAAACATAGCATGGATAATAACGCCCCATTAACCATCCAGGAAGAAGTAGAAGACGTGAACTCAAACAGCGTGTCCTATGATGACATCGTTCTCACTTCAAATCCAACCGAACAGTGCGACAGTCCGGACAACTTGTGTTTGACCGAAATTCAGTCGCTAAACAAAATGCCAGAAGAACTTTCGAGACCAGAGGTTGACGTAAAGATGTACTTGCCGATCAACTTCACGGTGAAAACCACAACGTTTTTAGGTAACTTTGTTCATCACTCGAGAAATAGAACCAGAAAAAGTAGCAAAAGAAAACTGATGAACTTGATCTCGAGCGGTCAATTTATCGACCTTCATTGAAAGGTGACTATTAAAATGAAAGTAAAATCTAATTTTATTGCACCTCTCTGCAGATGGCACTAATCACTTGGAGAGAAGAATGTGGACATTGGATAACACGACTTTTACTTTCCCATCGTCACCGTTGTTGACTCAGAGCGGCGATGTCGAGCAGAGCATGCTCTGCTCGGGCGACAACGATGGGGCTATGCCAACTCCGTCAGTGGATGCAAATTCCGACGTGTGTCGGCGCACCAACGGCAACGAGTGCGATTGCGTTCACGTCAGGGAAATACCATTGGGTGCTACAGTGGAAATCATCCTTTTTGATCAAGGTACCATCTTGCTATACCATCAAGTAAAAACAGTCTATATGCATAAAGAATCATAACTACGAATATGAAATTTTTATAATGAACTTTTAAGATTTTTTTATCTATTTCTATGATTTTCTATAATATCCATGTTGCACTGATCACAGGATTTCATTATTAATAATTATAACTTAAATTTTATATATTACTATTCAACTAGAAGAATATAAAAAACATAAATTTCAACAGTAAAATATAAATTCCAATAAAGGTATGAAATTGAATTGGATTTGCAAAAAAAGTCAAGTTGATTTGAAAAAATGCACTTTACAAACTTCTCATGCAAATCATAAAAGGAATTATAAATGAATGAATTTAATTTTTTCTATAAAACTTGAAACAAATTACTGATGAGTAGTAGTATATCTATAAAAAAATTATGGTTGCGTGCTAGCTTATTTATCAAATTAACCTTAATTTATTTGAAAATTATTTTCAAAGTCATAAAGATGAAATCACAATCCATTCGATCACCTCCACGTTTAACGAGTACAAACATTATTTTCTTTAACAGCTGGACTCGACGACCTGGTATATCATTTACATGGCTACAGTTTTTATGTCGTCGGAGCGAGAAAATTCAATCGTAACATGAGTCTAAGTGAAATCGAAGATCTCGATAAACGAGGATTGTTATTCACAAGAAATCTGGACTGTGCACCACTAAAAGATACAATAATCGTGACAAAACACAGCGCAGTCGCTATTAGATTTAAAGCCAATAATCCAGGTAAGAAATTTATCGGTCTAAATTTAATGACCTTCTTATAAACTTGAAAATTATTCAAAGAAGATAGTTACTATCGATATGTGTATAACTATACATATTACAAATACATAATAAAGTGCATTAATTACCATTCTCATTTAAACCAATAATATGCAGTCAATAATTTTCAATTACTTCCAGGTTATTGGTTATTACGCGACGAGCATGCTCATGAATGGACCCGCGGATTAGACGTAATTTTAAAAGTTGGCGAGCTCAAAGACATGACTCCTGCTCCTACGGATTTTCCGAAATGCGGCTCTTTCGTTGGTCCAGACTATTTTCTTATTTAAAGCAATTCGAATTATCCGTTAGATTAAGACTGTAAATATTTGTACATAGTTGACAGCGTAATTAAGAATATTTTATACAAATTACTTGTTACATGTTATGTTATGAAAATTATTAAAAAGATTATAAGAAAATAAAACGACCAGTCGTGATATTGCTTCTATATTCTATAATTTAAACTACAATAAAAAACAAAAAACAGTCACATTAAGTAGGTAACAAAAATCACATCAGGTACGTCATACAACTGTCACTTTTAAACTATTGTTCACGTCGAGAATAGTGTTTTTTTTATTTACAGTTTAACCGATAAATTGTGATTGCGCTTTTTGATAAAAAATGCCCTGCTTTGATGCATTACCAGCGCAATTGTCAACATTTGTTTATATGCCGCAAGATGTTGTACTTCTTACGCACAGCGTGTTTTACGAATATGCAAAAGTTGCGGTTAGCGAGGACTTTATTCACACGTTGCCGACATTACTGATATTCTGTTCATTGGTCATGACTTTTTGGAGCAACCCTCCGTCTATTGATGAGACAATCAAAGTTTCAATATTCAGGAAATTTGCACAAGTAAGATGCCTTATATTCAGATTTTTATATTTAAGATAAAAGTTCAGTGAACAATATGTTTATAATATTTTGCAAAGCAATGTCTCTTTTTATACCATGCTTTGATACTGCAGATATTTGTGATTCAACGTTATTAATTAATTAATCTGCTTCATTAATTTAACATTATTTTTTCAGCTGTTGGCCAGTTGGCTTGCAATAAGTTCCTTCGTGTGGCTATGGTTGGTGTTACAGCAAATAATTTATTGCTCCATATGGACATACTGGAATGTACGTACTTTTATCATGAAAATTATTTATATTGTAAAAATTGATCAACTTTCATAAATTGATCAACTTGAATGAATTCTGTATTGCTAGGAAAATGAATATCGTGAAATCGTACTGCCGTGGTGGCAACGAGTTTGGCTATCCTATTTTCCTCGAGAGCAGCCTCCAGTGATGTCGTCGAGTTTCCTCAGCTGGTTATTGTGCATGCTTCTTGCATCGATGACAGTCGCTGGTGCTTTTTCACTGAAGTACATCAAAAAAATTATCTGCTCGACGTTAAGTCACGTTTTTCAAGGCATCTTTAACGTTCGATGCATTAATTGGATTTCCACTTTACTTAACAAGTACGATAAACATTAATCACTGCCTGTCATAAGAATTTAATAACCAGAATTTACACAAAAATATCCACAAATCTATTGAAGTAATTAGAAAACATATACTTCTTTTGAAATTTCCTTTATTTATTTTTTTGAAACAAGAACAAATATTATCTACTTCATCTTAACTTTACAAACATTATATTTTATTATGCCTAAAATTTTCAAATAAACGTTTTCTTCGTTAATGTTTTCAAGTGTTCGGGTCATTTCATTTCTTTTTTAAATATCCCTTTGCTTCCGGTTGACTTATAGCTGAGTTTATAGTTGACTTCTGACTGATGTAGTTGAGCATTGATCGTAAAGTCGCCTAGAAATCGTGCGTTGTAGAAAAGTGGTCGTTGTTATTGAAATATTTGATTTTAGTTTAATTTTCGGCTTCTCTGATGTTTGTAAAACTTGATTAACAGAACATTGTGCACCGATTCTGATGAATTGGACGAGCAGTGCGACAAAAGCGAATTGACCTCGGTTTCGGACCTTCCATCCGAAGTAGGAAACGGTAATGCATCAAACGGCCACGCAAACAGATATCCGACGAGCACCGGTCGCGGAAAGAAGAGTTCCAAGTCGCCCGAGTTTGTTAAAGCGTATGAAACGTTCTCCACTGGTAGTTCTGCGCGCACATCCGCGACGAACATAGATGCCAACAAACACCACAGAGCATTCTAAATAAACAAGCACATAATTTTCGGTCTCATTTATAAGACTTCTTTACAAGAATTATTACACATATTTATAAAATTTAGTATTCATTTTTTGTTAAGCAAATAATATACGTCTAATTACAATTTGATGTAATGACAATATTTGTAAGAATCATTTACATAGTTGTACCGTTATTTTTAATAAAAACTCTTTTATATATTCTTTGTATTATTCATTTATCTTTTTTGATCTGCAAAATAGATTTAAAAGAAAATGAATGATGGGATGATCTTTATTAAAGCAGAAAGAAGAATTAATTAATTTATTAATTATTAAGTCTAAAATTCTTCTCTTAAAAAAAGTATACAAAATTGCATTTCATAATAATAGTCTTTATTAAAAAAAATTAAATTTAAATTGCTTAATTTCAGGACTACTTGAAAAATACAAACTACAAAAATTGACAACAAGATACAATTTGATTAGTATTAATTTTTACCGCCCACAGACGTAACGGCATCTACAACTCAGAAAGCATCAAGTACTGGTCGATAACAACGGCAACTTCAAACAAACACATGGTAGATGTAAAAAATTATGGCGGGATCAGGTTTTCGTAAATTAATTGTGTTTATCTTAATTTTTACAACATTTCTTACAATAATCCAAGCAGAACAACACCGGTTAAATGTGCCGCGAGTTTTATTACCTGTTTTTCATGATTTCTCAGTGAACTTTACATTAGAAGTGACCGAAGGCGGCTGCTACCATTGGTTAGTATTTATAATTTTACATTTATTTATAAAATAAAAAAAAGTTGTTTTTCAATAAAACTTCTTTAGCTTCCAAGTATTTTAATATACTGTAATGTTCCTTAATATCTTAACAAATAATTTATTCCTAACCTCAACACTATAAACCAAAGCCATTGAAGTTATTGTTTGCATTAGAAAAAACAAATAAATATATTTTTTTTGTATAATAAACTTTTTTCTTTGATTTCACTTATTTAAGTTTGTAATTTGTATTCGAAATCTGAATGAGATACAAATTTATAAAATATACACAAGATGAAGTGCAAGGACATTTTCTTGTTTAAGTTATTAATAAGTATTATCTCATTAATTTTCCTTCATTCAACCACAATGTACATGTCACTTGGAAAGAAGATGCCAATTCAAAATTTTCTTATAGCATATTGTGTTTGTAAGTCTGAGTGCACACTTTTATAAAACCAGTTGAGGATGTATATGTGTTGAATTTATTGTTCAATGTTTGTTGTATTCTTTAATATATGAAAAATTTATTTCAGGTCAACTTCTCGGCCAGACATTATCCGTTTGATTCCAACAAATGAACACTATGATTACTCTTGTTCTTCTTCTGTTATTGTTCAGACTGTAACTAGAGAAACAACTAGAAGCACAGCTATTGTTTTAGCAGAAGAATCAAACAATGGACATTTTTTAAGATGCGACGTTATTGTAGATGCTATTTCATCTTTGAATATGGTTACTACAACAAGGGAGTTATTTATAGAAGAAGCTCCAGAAGCTTTTGAAGTTCGAGCTTATGATGAACAAGGTTTACCTCAATATTATTATTATAATCATATATTAATTTTACATTTACTAGATATTTATTAGATATAAATAAATGTTGTTCAACAAAGGTGTTTAAATAAAATTTATCTTAATTTGAACCATAATTTGGGAAAATTAGGAAATTGTCATACATTGCATTTACTTGAAATTCTCATATAATTTCTGCTTTTCTTCTGCAATAAACATTTTAAAACAGTGCAAATAATTTTGTATGCAATTATATATGTATTTTTTTTTTTTTTTTTGCCATATAGGAAATGAATTCACAACACTTGCTGGAATAGAGTTTGCTTGGTCAATGACTAATACAAACAAAAGAGGATCGCATAGTGAAATAGATGCTTCTGACAGTGTTTTACGTTTTATGACCTTTGAAGAGTCTCCTTATGAAACACCTACTACGGTTGCGATGTTAGATAAAATTGGTAAAATGGGGAATATTGTTCTTATGGAAGGTGTCAGGACAGGAACAGCCAAGGTATTTTTTTTTTTTTTTTTCATTGTGTGTAAATTAAATTCATTTTAATTGTATTACTAATTTGATGATTGTAATATTACAGGTGTCTGTAAGATTAATGCACAAGGAATACAAACATGTACTGCCTGTAGAAGTTGAACTGATAGTCATTGACAATCTTATCATCATTCCTGCAAATGTAACTGTTTTACAATATGATAGTTTCAAGTACAAAATTATGCAGGTAAATCGACAGTTTTAATATAATTTTTATAATAATCAATATATATAATCAATATATATAATTCAATATATATAATTCAATATAAAATCAAAATAACATTTATAAATCTTTATTCATCAAATTAGGTTCATCAAGGTCGCTTGGAAGAAATAAAATTACCATCAAATCAGTACTACTTACAAGCTGAACTTGAAGAAGTGTTAGAAATTAATAATGATCGAGGCACTGCTTATGCAGCTATGCATGGGCGAACCAAAGTTCAGTTACATGATAAAAATGTCAACGAAGATTATGGTATTATTCTACCCACCGCTGAAGTCAGTGTTGAAGATGTAGCTTACATTTCAATTGCAGTTCTACCTCACAGAAGTCGATATATGATTATTGGTTACATTCATGAAATTACTATAGAGCTATTTAACAGGTACAAATTTTTTTTTATTTTACTATTAAAATATCCATTAATAATAAATATAAAATAATTAGTTGTTTGATATGAATATATAAAACAACTATTTATTAAATTTTACAGCAAAGATCACAAGTTTTATATTGGAGATAATGTAGAAGCAACATTAAAAATTGATGACAAATTTTTTAATACAAAATTACAAACGCAAAATGGTACTCATAAAGTAGTAGTGCCTTTAAAAAGTGGAATTACACAAGTAGAGGCAGTTCTTTATGGTATTATTGACAATGGGAAAAGAATATTATTACCAGAAAAGCTGACAGCAACAACAGAATTAACAATCAATTCTGAAGTAACAATACATCCTCATGTTTTGGCGTTACCTTGGGATGCCAACAGAAAATTGAGGTATTTATTCCATATTTATAGTTAAATCTTAAATCTTGTTGTTTACGATGAACATACGTGTATAATTAACTTTAAAAAACAATTTTTAGGTCAGATGTCATATTAAAAGCAACTGGCGGAGATGGATCCTATGTATGGAATAGCAGACAGTCCTCAATTGCCACAGTTTCTCAAAGTGGCGTGGTTAAAATTGTACAAAAAGGTTCAACAGATGTCATTGTCTGTATGGCTCGCAATCCAAACAATCGAGACATAGGCAAGATTCATGTTCTTTCACCTACCAAGCTTGAAATTATTGAATATACTCTAGAAGTTCCTATTGGAGAACGCTTGTACCTTCAGGTAGCTCTTTTTGGTGAATACTCAGATGGTTCGAAATTGCAAGAGATCCCCTTCGATGATTGTAAGCATGTACCCTTTGACGTGCACATATCCGATCGTAATTTTGTTTTGAATTCTTTAAATAATACTTATGGAGACGACTATGAATCACCCCAAACTCCTGTTGGCATCGCTTGTTCTACAATATCAATCACTGGCGAAAGTGCAGGCGTATCCGTAGTTACCATCTCATACAACGTAAATGGTCATGTTTTGTCAGATAATGTAACTGTTGCAACCTATGATCCATTAACTATCGTTCATCCAGAACATGCTAAAACACTTTTGACCGTGGGATCTTCGAGAAAAATTATCTTTACTGGAGGTCCAAAGCCTTGGTCTGGAAGTTTGAAAGGTTATTCAAAAGTGATCAATGTTGACCATCCAGAAATAGTGAAAGTGACTGAACATAAAATTCAAGAAGAAATAGATATCAATAAGGCAGAAATAGCTGTTTTTCAGGTTTTCTGTAAAGCACTTGGTCAGGCTACTGTTACTTATTCGGTAGCTAATATTCCTTTTCTATCATCTTGTAAACAAGCCGAAGCCACACAAATAGTCACTGTGATTTGTGAAAAACCCAGATACATATACTTGCAACCAGAATTTCACAGTTTTGACAGTTGTCCACTTAATAAAGAGGGTAGCAAAGTGATTGCTCATAGTGATGAGATTATCAAATTGATAGTAATTGTTGAAAATGAAGATGGAATAAGATTTGATAACATAAGTACTTTGCACATTGATTGGAGTATCCAACCGTCCGGTTCTGGAACAGTTCAGTTAGCAACTGGATCACTAGAGGAAACATTTGAGGACTATCAGGTGATGTTACCCAAGTATCATTATCAGTTGGTGTTACCATATAGGAATGTAGAATCCATGACAGTAAAAGCGAAAGTTAGCGGCTATCAAAAGATGATGTTGGCAAAAATGAAGCTTAATCCCGAATGGCCACCATTCCCTGTTAAGGACAGCCAAGGAATATGGTCAACACCGTTAATCGAAACGACCTTGTTAATTGGATTGGTAAATGATACAACCATTATCCCTAACGACATCAGGTACGTTTTTCAATTATATTATAGTAATTTTTTATTTATTTATTTACATATTTATAAACTTGAATGGATATTCATCCTTTATATAATTATGTTTAAAATACTTATACAACACTTCAACAAATTAAAAATTTAATATCTACAACATATTCTTATAAAAATTAAATACAGATCAGCAGAAATCAGCAAGTTCAAGTAAATTTCTAGGAAATAAAAGTGTAACATGGATAATTAAGTGTTAAGCACAAAACTAGGTTGAGTTTGAGTTTATATTTAATTATTCTTTTTATTTACAGAATACTTAATGATCCACACAATAAATATGAACTAAAAGTGAGTCAGGGTTCTGGATACTTTACGTTCATCCTCAGCGATCTTGAAATAGCAGATATCCACTACATTGAACCTACTCGTTGGATTAGTGTCATTCCAAAGAAAGCTGGTATTTTCCAGCTGACTTTAGAAGATCTCTGCTTACCATCCATTCGACCTGCAGAAGTTATTATAGAAGTTCAACAACTTGGTTCACTTGAAATTGATACTCTTACTAAAGTCCAAATTGGTTCAAGTATTACCGCTACCCTCACTTTGTATGATACTAACGGTTATATAATTGAGCTACTTTCTCTCAATATTGTTAACATCAGTTTTAATGTAGAAAATAACTTTGTACGCATCGAACGAGAAGAAAATTTGTCTCACTCAATTCAGCTTAATAACGAAATACGATATACGCTTTATGGCATTGAAGAGGGTGAAACACAAATTACCTTCCGCAGTGGCCATGCAGATCAGGTGGTTGAAAGCGAACCTATTGGCATACAAGTTTTTTCGCCTTTAAAAATTATTCCAAACAGCTTGACGATCCTACGAGGAACTGTGTACCAGCTGACAACAATTGGTGGACCAAAGAATGCAGAAATTCAATACATCACTAGTGATAAGCAGATTGTAGATGTAGATAGCAATGGTATTTTAGAAGGAAAAATAAATGGCAGGTCGACAATCATAGCGCAAGCAGTAGGTACCGATTCCAAAGGAAATAAAGTAATTTATTCTGAAGATCAGGCAGAAATCAGTGTAAGCGTTCTTGAAGGAATACGAATAGTGGCTCCAACTACAAGAGTCAAAGTTGGTGCTACAGTGCCTCTTTGGGCTTTTGGAGTTCCAGACCACTTGACTCCTTTAGTGATTGGCGCGCTGAAATCACCCATGGTTTTCAATTGGGCATCTAGCGATTCAGAAACTGTAAAATTGGTGAACATGTACGAAGGTAGTGGAATCAATATTAAAAGTAAAAATGATGTCATGTTGAGGGCTAAGGCTTTACAGCCTGGAACCGCAACGCTGAGTTTGAGTCTCACAATTCCTTGTGATAGGGACACGTTTATTTGTGATAGACAAAGAATTTATACAGCGTCGCTAAAATTGGAAGTTTTTGAGGAATTGAGGATGATCAAGAATAATGATTTGTATGATGGCGTTCCAGTGGTTTTAATGGCGCCACATTCAGTTTTGAAACTGAATACCAATAAGGACAATTTGGGGGGAGTCACTAGTTATAGAATAGCGTCGAAAGTTGGCGAATATGCAACAGAAGAGGATGGCGGTATCAATATGAGCACTAAAATCATCAGTCTGGATAAAAATGGTGTCATGAAATCTGGAGACAATTTAGGAAAAACTTTAATTTTTGTTACACACGTGGAGACTTATGGCCTAAAACAAACTATTCCTGTTGTAATCGATGTAAGACATTATTCAGTTTAATTGATAAATACTTTTTTAGTTATTTGTATTGTTATTTCTAATGCATTGTTTTATATTTAGGTAAAACCAGTACATTATATGATGCTTACTTTAAAATCAAACATTCGTCTGAGGAGTGGTGAAGAATTGAATAAGTTGCCAAAAGGAATGGAATTTAAATATTCCGTTGAATTTTTTGATAACGTTGGTTCAAAATTCGATGCTGCCAATGTAACAGTCAAAACAACTTTCAATAGAGGGGATACAATATCTTTATCTCCAATACAAAATAATGACTTTTCAATTAAATTTTTACATGATGGCAATCTAATTTTAAAAGTTTATAACGATAAGCATCCAAATGGAATGTACGATTACGTTTATATGATGGTTGGAGATATTTTATTCCCCACTAAGGTAATAAATATTCACTTACTAACAGAATTTTCAGTTTCTTACTTTAATGGTAATTTAATTATTTTAAAATTATGAATTTACAATAATGTAAAAACAACATTGAATTTTTTTTCAGACATTAATAACTGTTGGGGACATAGTTTGCTTTTCCATGCCTTTACTTTCTGCTGATGGCGATCCAGGATATTGGAAATCTTCAGCTCCAGAAGTACTAACAATTGATGCTGTTACTGGAATTGCAAAAGCTCGCAGTCCTGGTTATGCTCGGGTGAAACAAAGCTTAACAACTCATCTGCAAAATGAACTTGAAGTTCATGTTCAACCTATCGAATCGGTAATTTCTGTTTAATATATTATTTTAACTTACAAATGAATAATACAAAATATGTCACTTTAATGGTAAATTTTTTTCAATAGATTACTTTGATACACCTCAGAGGCAAAAATATAACAGGAATGGAAATATTTAGTGTTCCTCTCGTTATTAAAGGCAAAGATGAGTTAATAAAGGAAAATAATGTACTTTCCAGAGGCTTGGGTGGTTGCCGAATGCAAACATTATTTTCATTAAATTCGTACCCTTTTACTTGCAATATTGAATTTGTAAATGAAATGTCAGGAATTTCTATACAAGACTTGTTCTTCAGCAAACCAAGATTTGATATAAAATCAGGTAATTTTTATAGCACATTTTTTTTTCTTTTTTGCATATATTTATAGTTCTTTTAATATCTTAATTTATTTTTAGGTTTTTATTTCTGTGATATTATTCCAATTGGACCGCCCACTGTTGAAATAAGTATAAAACAAACAAAAATACGTATAAATGCTATCAGTCGTGATATTGAATCCAATTCCATTGAAGTCACCTATTTTCCACCAGTTTACGTCAGTACTAAAGAAATTATTTTTGTTAAATCTCCTTCAAACACAGTTTCAGTAGCGTTTTTAGATATTCATGGAGTGTCAACTGTTTTGGAACATCTGACGGTAAATACAATAAATATTCGTTTTAGTTATTATCATGACAATTGTATAGTATTTTTGATTAGTAATTTATATTAGTACTTTTGTCATTTACTCTAGGTTTAAATAAATTTCAAAATATTGTTATAAAGCTGTAGAATTCTTTATAATTTAAATAATGATGTTCATTTACTTTTTTAATTTCAGATTGAAACTCCAGAGCAAATAAGTGTAACAGAAAACATAGTTCAATCGAAATACATTCAATACAAACTAAGTTTGATTCGCGGTCATGAAGAAGTACAACGACAAAAAATAGTAATTACAAATGATCTCACGAAACAAAACATTTCCGTACGTTTCATCAATAATTTCATTACTAAAAATAATATTACTTTATGCAATGATTTTATAATATTTTTACTAATTATTTATCGTCTTATACTTTCAGCTGTACATCAGAATATCAAAAAATGAACTCTTTGCTGACTGGCATTATATTCCTTGGCTCGAACAGCTCTTTGCTTATAAGTATTTAATTTGGACTGTACTTACCATATTCTTTTCTCTATTTTACTGTAAGTATTTTAATGATTTCTTGAAAAATTAAAATTCAAATTATTTGACCGTTAAAATTTTTATCATGAAAATATATATTTCAGATTGGAAAACAAGAATAGTAAGCATCGACTTGGTTATAAAAAATAAATCAGTTTTTGGTAAGGTTTATAACATATCAAAATTTTATAATTAATAAAAATAGCAATAATAATTTCTTCCTTTTTGATTCTCAGCTGATAAATATCAAACTCCTATCAAAAAATCGCCATTGGCATGTACACCAACAAGCCCACTGAATTCCATGAGTTCTTTAAATTCAAGTGGCTTGAACTCTTCAGGGATATCACCACATAAACCATTTTCTGCATTCGAGTCAGTATACGGCGATCCTAGGGGCTATTACACTCCAAACGCACGGCGAAATAAATCAATTCACATTTCATCTATATAAATTTTGATTTTAAGACTGATAAACCTCAAAACAAGTTTTCAAACATTGTACATAAGTGTATTTAAGATAATTAACAGACGATAGTTGTGATTTTTAAACGCTGCGCGTGTGAGATTATTTTCATGCTTAATATAAAGTACGTTTGTTAAATTCACAAAATCTTCATCATAAGTTTAAAAGAAAAGTTAAATTGAATACTACCAACGATTTTTCAAGACTGTATGATTGTATGCAAATAGTAAAAGATTGTCATATTTCATACTTATCATTATAATTTTATCGAGATTTTATTTTTACTGAGATAATAAGTAATGTACTATAATAATTTAACCATAATTTAATGGCAAAATGTTTGATGATCAAAGGGACACAGTAATGTAAATACCTTAGTTGTGAAATTGTGATGAACGTTAATGACGCAAGAGGATAAAATTTATGACACTTGTACGAAATAACGAAAAATGAGGAAAAGTGTACAGATAAATCATATTTTTGTAAGTCACTCCAAAAACGGAGTAACAACGAAAATAAAGGGATGAACCTTTCGTTTGTATAAAACTACTTTTTCTAATAAAATGATTCTGTATGAATAAACAGAATTCTGTTAATTACAAAAAAATCAATGTATTTGTTCTTTTTTCATGAAGTATTTTTATATAAATAATATGAATTACAAAATTGTTAAACAGACACGCATCGCACAGACATTCGAGCAGTGGTAACAAGTGTATAAGTTAAACGATTACGGTAGACGACAAAGTCTCTTAAATTGGTTGGCAATTTGTTCGCGCAGTTTCATCAGTGCTTTTTGTTGGTCTTTACCAAAGACTCATATTTGCTTTTACTGTTGAACCACAAGATAAAAGGAATTGCTAGAGATGGAAGAGTCATCACAGCAAAAGTTATCCAATCTCCCTGAAAAACAAGTAATAATATTAACGTAAAAATTTAATTTATATATTAATTTTTTGGCATGTATTATGTTTGTATTTATAAACATGTATCTTTTAAGATTACTGATTTAAGAAATTTGAATACTTATCTGTGTCTTCTTATAAGACATTCTTTTCTTAAGTCTTGTTAAAAAATACTTGTAAAAAAAGTATAGTATTATCTTTATTAAATTATTTTAATTATTGTATGTTTAAGCAAATGCAGTCAACTTACAACGTGGGAAGAAAATCTCTTGTCATATTCTCTGAAGGGAATGAAATAGGCTGCACCTGGTTCGCTGCTATAAGCAACTTGCACAGTGGTATCATCTTCTTTACGTCTATAGTGGACTTCAGCAGATGAGAAGTTATAATATCCGGCTTTCATAGGTACGATGGTAATAGTATGACTAACATTAGTATTAGGAGGAACACGGTCGAATCTGCCATTGATTATTTGTGTTTTCGACGTATCAAAATCATCTTCTGGGAAAGAATTGTCGATGATGTCTACGTCCAAAGCAGCTGTGTCACCAATGTTGAAAATGGTATACTATTTATTAACAAAAAAGTAGATGATTATGTTTTATTTATTTATTATATTTTAAAATTTCATTTGACTTAAGTTTTTATTTTTAATTATAGTAAACATATTACCAATTAAATAAAATAATCTTATTGGTGATTTAAAGTTACCTTGATTACACAGTCCATTTTTTCAACAAGATATTTGTTTAAAATATGTTTAGCTATTAACAATCTAGCACCTTCAGTTTCCTCTTCGCCATGGATCATTGCCATCGAGGCAATGAAAAAAGTTAATAAAACACAGCACTTCATTCTACAAGAGAAAAAGTAATTGTTATAATTATTAAATATTAATCTGCCTTTTTAATGTAATCAATGTAATTTCTATTAGAAGAATAAGTAAATAGAAGAAATTTATTTCAGAAAAAAGAGCTAGTCAATGATTGTCGTATGTCAAAAGGTGCAATTCTTTTCCGAGGTAAACAATTCTGTTTTATGATCAAAAATGACAAATACATCAAAAGTAAATAATCGATGTCAATTTGTACATCAATTACAAACCGTTTGTGTCACTTTTATTCAAAACAAGTTTTTTTAATCAAATTATAACACGTCATATGCTTGACACTTTCAGCTGTGAAACCACTTTGACAATCATTTGAAGAAAAATCATAAGAAATTGATTATAAGTTACATCTTCTTTTACATAAATTAAAATTGGCGAAAAGTATTTGCCAAGATTTTTATTCATGCATTAGAAACTTACTTGACGTTTAAGTTTAACTTAAAGAAATCGGCATAAAGAAGCGAGATCTTGAGGTTAGTACATGTGTCCTACGGTAAACTCGGCATTGGACAAAACTGTTGAAAACTGCCAACAGCGCCGCGTTTCGTGCCACGTTTTACCTGGCTTGAGTCGCGTCATTTCCGGCGGGACTACTGTTTACATCAGCTGTAACAATTGAAACTTCAAATCGATTGGTCGGAGTTCAATTAATCGAAATTTCAAAAGTGTAACTGTTTGCATTACTTCATTTCTCTTTCTTTTCGTTTTATCTCTAAAAATATTTATTAATAACATATTCCTTAGTAAGTTTTAAAAGTAAAGTGATTTTTATTAAATTGAAAAAGAAAATTATTTAATTAAAAAAATAAAATCTTGTTAAACCTCTTGCAATCGATATTGTTGTCGAGATACAAGTATCAATATTGATAATTGATATAACTTTTTTTGATGTTCTTAATTAAGTTGACCAAAAAAATGTTGACTTTGCTTCATGCGCTGTCCGTTTGGTGGGGTCGGGATAACAGCGCACGATTTTTGAAAGGAATGGAAAATAAATATATATATTGGCAAGGTATAATCACTAAAATTTCTATCTTGGCAATAAAAAATTAATTTTTCTCTTATAATTACGGAAGCTAAGAGAGACAAATATTAAGTAAATTAAAATTGTTAAAATTTTGCTCTAATAACGTCAATTAACTACCTTTTTACTCACAATTGTACTGTTAAGTCAATTTCAAGATTAATAAAAAACATTGGCATTGGTGATCATTTTTCTTTTGAGATACGGGAAAAGTGAAAAAAAAATATGAAACTGATTCTCCAAATTGAAACAAAAAAATTATCAGTGCCAAAATATTGCAGTGATCTTATATTTGACTTGATTTGGAAATTGTAATTAAAAAATAAGTCGGTTCACGTCGCCAGAGAAACAATTTGAAGAGTATCAATGTTTGTAACATTTTTATTACATTTTTTTTATCTCAAAAGAAAAATGATTACCAATATCGAGATTTTTTTGATTATCTTAAAATTGACACGATCACTACAATTATTTGTAAAAAACTAATCGATTGACATTATCGGAGTAAAAATTTTAAAGTGTTTATTTCCTCGATTACCATTGAGGTTTAGTCAGCCCTACTGCGACCCCATCAAGCGGCCAGCACATGAAACGAAGTCAACAATTTTTTTACGTGGAAATGTACCTCATCTGATTTACCAACTGTCAAAACTAAATTAAAACAGTTGTAGATATTTTGGAGCTCGGTATTTCGTCTATAAAAGTGATTAGATTTGGGATTTTGACGTTTCGAAGGAGCGTCAACAAATAAGATGCTTTTAAGTAAAAAGAACTAAAAATGGGTATAACCTCTAAAGAAAATAAATAATGAAGATTGCAATAACATAACAACATCTTGAATTTTAATAAAGTTGAAGAAAATGGCATCTGTCAATATGACGGCCAAAGTTTATCAGCCTGATCAAGAACTGGAAACCAAGGTCAAAAAAGGTATTTTAAATAATTTTTATCAAGTTTTTTTTTTTAAATTTACATTTTACATTTTTCCACAATATTATACAATTATAATTCAAAAATGCATGTTTTATTATTAATTATAAATACATTATTTCTTTTAATAATACATTAAATTATACTTTTGTAGCAACTGAAAGAATTTCAGAAAACATGCACATTGTTGCAAACGAACCATCACTGGCATTTTACCGTCTACAAGAACACGTACGAAAAGCGTTGCCTCCGATGGTGGAAAAACGCGTTGAAGTTTTGGCTCTGAGGAAACAACTCCAAGGACATTGTTATGACATTGAGTATGCTGTCAGTGCCGTCAAAACTATGCAAGGTGCTAACAAAAGTTTTCAGAATACTTTGGAACTGATGAAAAATGCTATTTTTTATAAGCAACAACTCAAATATGAAGAACAGCGGAGGCATAAAAAAGAGGGAAGCCGGGATTCAATGTACAAAAGATTATCTGCTCATATTCCTACTTTGGACCACCTTCCAGATGAAATATCTGATGTTGTCAGAGAAACTGCAAATAGAGTGGAATCTATGATGAACCATGCGAGGCACAACACCGAAACGCAAAAATCAAACTGAATTTCTCATACCCTTTGTATGATACATTCTTGTGTACATAACATTGTGATATTTAATTGTGACTTTTCTTTATGTTTGATGTTTGACAAAATATAACATGATGTTGAGTATTGATTGAATATTTGAGAATACTTCTTCCTATGTAAAAAGAAAAAAATGATGTGCATCAAATTTCAAATATCTAACTTACTCAAAATCTGAAAATATGAATATTGTTTTTTCATGATATAATTCATGTCATAAACATATATTGATGATGCATTTATTAAATTCTTTCACATATTTCACATATACATATGTATAAATAATATGCTTTTGTATCACATAAAAATAATTAATTACTCAAATTATACTACAGTTTGATTTTTGACTCACTGAAATTTAACTTTTGTAACTTTATGCACATCATTCTTAAATGTATTTCAATGTAAAACAGTAAGAGTTTATACTTTCTGTTAATAAGCTTTATCTTTTTAATGTAACAACTGAGTTTTTCTTTTTTTTTTCTTTTACGCGAAAAGGAAATTAAGCCTATGACGTTGGTGCATAATTTTATGATGTTATTGCACTCCTCTCTGCAACCTTTCACTAATGATTTACTTAAAGGTTTGCGCACAATGTACAGAATTGCGGTTTAAAGATGACGTCATCCTGCAGTCAGTTCCAGAATTAAATTGTGATCCTGGTTGAGTTTTACTTTTAATTTATACAAAACGAACCTGTATCAGGAGCATTATGATAAAAAAATAAGCACATTTTCTTTGAAGGTAAGTATACAACTAATTACAATTTGTCCTTTTATCATTCTTGAATTTGTATATTTTAATACAAAAAGAATCATTTCAAGATGAAAATCAGAAATACAAGTTTAACACTCCGATTTTTCAAAAATTGTATACTTAATACTTAATAATAAATAAAATAACGTTGAAGATAGAATTTTATGACACATTGACCATTCTTTTTTAAAATAAATGAACATATAGTGCTTGTGCACTCTAGCCAACGTTTATAAGAGTATTTAAATTTCTCTTTGTGTGTTTACAGTTGTAGACCAACCACAATCTAAATAACGTTCTACTACGTTACGCACTTATTTCACAATAGCAATGGAGACAGGTGCAATTGATCTTACAACATTACAATCAATAATATAATATGGATTATGGTAAAAATACACCATGTTATTTCATACCAATTCAGATAATCTGCCAGCTACGCTAGAAATCGATATTTCATTTAAATTTGACATGGCATATTAATGCAATCCAGATTTAATGAAGTGTCATAATCATTTTGAATACCAGTTTGATTTACATGTCAATTATTAAATAGTCAAATTAATTAATCGTAGCCGATGTGAAACTTACTTTTCCCTAATAGACTGGTTTAACTTTGTATTCATATTTTTTCACTTACAATTTTTAAAACTCCCACTTATAAATTGCAGTATTACAATTG
>JABFOV010002003.1:0-21827 GCA_022817685.1 Aradophagus sp. ZL-2020 | reverse complement strand
CCCTTTCAACGTGATATCACTGCGAGATCGTGCGGTAATATCACACTGCGATATCATTTCGAAATATCAAAATGGTTTCACTGAGACCTCATAGTGATATCACAATGATATCACCATGACACAAATGTGATGGATGTGCTGCTAAAAAATATTATTATATTTTCAATTACTTTGTAGTCATCTTCGATTTATATTCGTCATAATGATGTTATCATGTAATATCATTTGCGGTGTGATGTTACTGTGATGTCGCTGTGATATTAAATGCATATTACTCGTGAAGCGCGACTTCCCTTTCAACGTGATATCACTGCGAGATCGTGCGGTAATATCACACTGCGATATCATTTCGAAATATCAAAATGGTTTCACTGAGACCTCATAGTGATATCACAATGATATCACCATGACACAAATGAGATGGATGTGCTGCTAAAAAATATTATATTTTCAAATACTCTGTAGTCATCTTCGATTTATATTTATCATAATGATGTTATCATATAATATCATTTGCGGTGTGATGTCACTGTGATATCGCAAAGATTTCATCACGGTATCACAATCACATCACACTGTGATATCGTGTCACTGCTTTATTAAAGTGATATCACTGAGATTTCATTGTGATATCATGATGTCATTGATATCATTGTGATAGCACAATAAAACCCCTGCGACATCGCAGTGATATCCCACTAAGGACAAAATTGCGATCTTTTTTTACACTCTATCAAATTAAAATTTTTCAACTCTTACATCCAAGTTTCAAAATATTACTTCTGATTTTAAAATAAAATGTATCGATCAAATAATGAAATTAATTTCAACTGTGTGTAAAATTAACTTTCATGGATTACAAAACATATTTTCAATTTCAAACGACTTATATCCGTAAATAAAATTAAATTTCAACTCAGTTCCATCGAATTCGATAAGATCTCTCGATTGCGATCTCCTTTTCACCCGGAAAAGAAATGAAATAAACCTCAACAAAACCGATCCACCAAGTGTTTCGTCGCGAATTTCCATTAAGACGGGAAAACGATCGGAATTTTACGGCTCCATTCCGCGGTGGCAATAAAATGGCGGTAAAAGGGGGCTGCTGTAAAAACGGAAGACAATGAGCGGGAGGCGCGATTTGGAAAAAGTTGCAACGTGCCGAGACGCGATGCCGGCCGATAAGACACCGGAATATGGGTGTTAACATCGCGGTTGCGCGAGCGCGTCTCGCGAGCCGTGTAAACGAGAGTTATGCGCGCGCGTAAGCAGTCACGCGATAAGCCGGGCGGACGCGGAAAAACGCCGGCGACAAAGTACGGATGCGACAAGGACGGATACGTCACCTGCCGAGGACGATTTCGCGTCCCGGACATCGTGCTCTGACCATTTTTCTCGTTCCTTTCTCCGAGGTCGTTCCGCTTAGCTGACGTAAAACGAGGTTTAATTTGCCATTTTTTCGCTGTTTGGAGTTTATAAAAAATTTAACGAATTTCGAAAAAAGAATTTACGTAAATAAAGAGGAAATGAAAAATGTAAGACTAAGGAAGGAATATCTAGTAATAAATCCCTAGTACTAAAATATAGTGATATAGTCCTAGAAATAAGGATCTTTTTTGAGCATTTTGGATCTTAAATGATTTCATGATGACCGAAAGCAACTTTCGAATTCTAATTTTAGAAGAATTTCATTCAAAATGATCAGATTTGCATTCAATCCAACATCAACCTCAATTTGAGGTTAGAGTACGAAAAATGTTGTATGAGATTTCTTCTTCTGGATTCTGTTAGACTCGATAGCAAGCCAAATATTAAATTTTATTCCAGCTGTTACCTTCCATTTGCGAAATTGTCAAATCCACCGACTCAAAAGCATTCAAATTCTAAATTGAGGTGAAGTTAGAAAAACCCTTACAAATGGTGCACATGGTATGATGCTTTTCTAGTTTTGTTACGTATGACATTAAATTATTATAAAAAAATCATTTAAAATTACTTCCCGAACATTAATGCCATATAAAAAAACTACCCAACCTATCGAAGTAAACGTATTTTAACCTCAAATTGAGGTTAGGGCAGGAAAAATTCCAGACATCTCAGTAACATACTCTTTACTGATTTTATCACGCACGACATCAAACTATAATCAATCAAATATCATTGAAAATTACTTTCCGACCTTTAACGCTATTTGAAAAACTACCCAACCTATCATCAGACGCATTGTAACCTCAAATTGAGGTTAGGGCAGGAAAAATTCCAGAGATCTTAGTAACATGCTCTTTTCTGATTTTACTACGCACAACATCAAACTATAATCAATCAAATATCAGTGAAAATTACTTTCCAACCTTTATAACTATTTGAAAAACTATCCTACCTATCAACGTAAACGTATTTTAACCTCAAATTGAGGTTAGGGTAGGAAAAATTCGATAACGATGAGATGCTTTTTCCGGGTTTGATTGCGCGCGATAGCGCACCTTTCATTAATAAAACGTCGTTATTATCGAGGAAAGTGGTATTGGAGTTAATCGACAACTTTGGTGGCGCAGTCGGGCTCGGTTAATTACGGGCTGGCGCCGGGGCGCGCTTTATGAGCGGATGACTTCTCGACTTTCGATGCGCGGAGACGCACCTACGTGAGACGAAGTCGTAGAAAGTGGTTGGGAAAACGCAAGTCCACGTAAGAGTAACGTAATTCCTAAGCTTTCCCTAGTCGCCGGGATCGGTAGTGTCAACGCGACGTTTCGCGGAGGAGTCATTAATCGCGTCGACAAAAAGTCGCTCTTTCAATTACATTCTTTTTATATTCACATGTTAATGACAATGTTTCATTGCGGAAAGATGTCATGCGTTTCACCATATTTGTCACGAGCATTTAGCGTGTGTCATGCCGGTGTCGCAACGTAATTTACTGCTCTTATAGGTTAATTCGGTTGGAGACGTAAATTTCGTTTTATCATTTCAGTTTGTCATGGAAACATACTTTCAGACAATCTGATTTATAGCACGGCAAATTTCACCTAACATGTTGGTAACACTGCAGCAGAAATTACCATACAAATATTTTTAGGTTACCTTTTTAAATCAAGTGATTTAAATAAGTTTTTAAGTTGACTTTAAATTATTTTACTTTTTTTTTAGATTAGGTAACTTTGAAATGTCTGGAGGTTAGCTTTGGGTTCGATAACCTGAAATTGTTTCAGGTTACCTTTTATGTATATTTTATGTCATTTTTAGATTAGGTAACTTGAACCCTAACAAAAAAATCCATGTAGGATCCTATATAGGAATTTGACACAGGAGTCTTCATGAAAATTTCTTTGGGTTCCTATATAGGAACCCATACCATCTGAGAACCTATCTGGATTCCCTTATGAGTTCAATTTGATCAAATCGATGTCCCAGACGAAGACTAGGCTATCTCAAATTTTGGTTGAAGACTGTGCCATCTCAAAATTTTACATGTATTTTTAAATAGGAAATTTTTAAATGGCATAGTCTTCAACCAAAATTTGAGATAGCCTAGTCTTCGTCTGGGGTGTCGAAATAATCACCCATAAGGAAACCCAGATGGTATGGGTTCTTATATAGGAATCCAAGTAAGTTCCTATGTAAGTTCCTATGTCAAATTTCTATATAGGTTCCTACCTGAATTTTTTGTCAAGGAACATATTTTTAGGTTACCTAATAGTGATTTTGTTCGTATTTTTAAATTAATTAACGTAAAAATGCCTCTAAAATCACCTCAAAAAGAAGAAGAAGAAAACATTTGTAAGAAATCGTTCGCACATCGCTTCCTTCTTCTCTCATTCGCAAGAAAAAAGACCTACCAGAGCGTAGTCATGCAAATACGCCATTCTTCAGTAGCTAATGCACGCGAATTAATGCTCTTTCCGACGGTATTTATTAATCGAAATTATTCGCTTTTTGTCGACGAAACGATCGCGCGGTGCGATCAAATAATGCTTATGATTCTCGCATAATAGCAAAAATGCCCGTAGATGGCCGTTTAAATTGGCGCCGGGTGGCCTGAGAAGACGACGGTTGCCCAACGAAACTTACGCGTAAGCGGCTGGCGGCTAGAAAAATGGCAATTGCAAAAGTGCAGTTATCATTAAGAACCCTACGCGCGACGTTCGGCGGCGATCTTCCAGAGTATTCCACGTCTAATGATACATCTAATGACCATTACGATCGTCGTTTTTACCATCTTAGATTAGGATAATTATAGATATATCATACGTTTATGGCCCGAGCGTTGAATTTCAGTAACCCCCCCCCCCTTGGGTAGGGGGCATAATATACGTTTTATTGTTATAATTATTGTTGGTACCAAAGTGCACCGTTTCATAAAAGCAGAAACGCGATGGTCAAGAATTATCGACTTCTATAATTTTGCGGGAAGTATTTTCGAAAAATTGGATTCCCTCGTTAGGTGAAATACTGAAACGACTCTGAAACAAATTGTAGTAATTTCATAATTCCTGCGAATTATTTGTTTTTATTATAGCGTTCTGAGGAAGTTCTTTTTCTCCGATTCATTTGAAATGTATACTTCATAATGTAGTTATTATGAGTCCTCTTGTTGCAAATGGATTTTATTTCAGGTTGAAAAATACTTTTTGGTGTGTATTACTTCTTGCCTCTTACATGCAAAACGAATTTGGTTGATGTAAAGAAACGTTTGATAAAGTAATCCAAATGTATGTATGGTTATGTAAACTAAATTTTGGTTAAGTAAACTAAATTTTAGTTGATTCAATCCACACTGAGAAAAATGAACTGTTATGTAGACAGTCTGAACTGTTTCGTAAACAGTCTTCTATTTTGGTTAAGTAAACTAAATTCTAGTTGATTCAGTCCACACTGAGAAAAATAGACTGTTATGTAGACAGTCTGAACTGTTTCGTAAACAGTCTTCGACTGTAAAAAATGACAGTCTACGACTGTACAGTTTTGACTGTTAAATTGGAGGTTATGTTCCTTTCATTGCAAAAACAATATAATCGTTATGGCGGCATAATACAATGGAGTCGGTGGACGAATGCACAGTTTAGACTGTTACTGTAACAGTCTATTTTCAACAGTCAGATTGTACGGTCAAGACTGTTAGCATAACCATAAGTACTGTTTGTCTAACAGTCTATTTATCTCAGTGCAATAGTTCTCTGAGTGTATTGGAGATAATCAATTACAACTGTCGTTGAGGTTAGCTTAATTTGCAGTCTAGTACTGTCATGATTACAATCTTGTTGTATCAACTTCTTTTTTTTCATGATTGACCATATTTACAGTCTGTACTGTAATGTTAACAATTCGACTCTGTCAACGGTCCCTCTTTATAGGTCAACTCTATTTACAGTCTCGTACTGTAATAATAACAATCCCATCGATTAAACGATTCTTTTTTTTATCGCAGACCTGAAATGCATAATTATTTTACTTATTTCAATTATTTTGTCTGCAAAGATCATTTTATAATTACGCAACCTAAACCGCATAAATTACAACCTCCACGATCAAACTCGACGTACGAAACGGCGATAAAATTAATGAAAATCGACGTTACGAGACGAATATTTCTATTATTAATGAAATTTACTATACGATAAATCATGTACATCAATCATTGCACAAGCTTTCGATCATAACACGCGGTAACGAAAATTGTTCGACGCGCCTGCATTTTCCCGATTATTGAATCCCCTTATGCAATCAGCCATAAAACAAATAAGAAAAAAGAAGAAAAAAAAACGCCGTCGCTCGATAAGTCAATTATGGCGGGATTTTCAATTTCAAAGTCCCGCGAGAAAATCACGACAGCCGATCGTGTCCCGCGAGGAAATGTCGAAACGGACAATGAGATCGTGAATGGCGAACGGTTTCGCATCAACTGAATAAAGCACAAATATCTTAATTGAAACAGGCGCCTTTTTTATGGACCGTTACCGTTTAACGAGTCAATATAACATTTATATAACCGAACTGTTCGATGAAAGCGCGCTTGATGGTAATATCGTAATTAAAATAAGAACAAATTTTACAGTTCGTAATGTCTCGACGATTAGGACCGTAAATTTTCGCGGACGAGGCGTTGAAGTGAAATAGTGGTGTTAATTGTGCGAATAGAGGTATAAATAGACGGAAAGAAATGCGTTGGCTATCGTGAGCGAAGTTTTTTTTTTTAAAGTTGATATGATGTTAATTTTCGATGGGTAGGGGACAAATTCTCCAAAAAAAAGTTCCCCTATCGTGAATTTCTTTTACAAGAAATAATGTTTAATTGTCAAATGATGTTTGAGGAACTTTGATTTCTGAAACTATTTATTTATAAAACGATCAATAAACTTTTTCTTTGAAAAAACTGAAAATTGGGGAAATTTATTTGGGGAATTTGTCCCCTACCCTTTTCGATCAAAGCTATGAAGATGAGATTTTATAACTTTTTTAAAACGAAATACAGCACACGGTTTTTTTTTTACATTTTTGTTCTTGAACTAAGTAGTTGTATTTTCTTATGTTGGTAGCCCTTCGAACTATCAATATAAAATTAATTTTTCCCTAAGCATTTTTTCTATTGAGAAAGTAAAATATAGTTGGTACCACGAGTCGAAAGCGAGCGATGCCAACATAAATAAAATAAAAATATTGACCCTGAAGGGCTACCAACATTTTAAACAACCTCATTGGTTAGTATCAAAATTGTTCAATTATATTTTATACCGCTATTTTTGTAAGATTTTTTAACAAGTACCAGAAATTATATAATATTTTTACATGAAATTATACATAATATACATGTATGTAAAAATATGAAAAGCATTTTGAAAAAATGAAAAAAATAATAGTAAAGCACTTTGAAGTGAATGTTTTTTCTTTTATATTTTTTTTTCCTTTATCAAGTGCCTGAGGCAATATTTCGACGCGAATCTAAATTATTACGATCACGTTTCGTCTTTCACGCATTTGACACAATGGCGACGAGTGGCGGACAAACGACCCAGGTGAAACCCGAGCTTACGTAAGAGCGCTCTGAAAGAGCATCCAGCGCGAGTTCCTTGCACCGCCGTGGGCTCGTAATTAACGCCCGGCGAGGCGACGAAATTCGCCGGCGGGACGGCCGATTCCGGAAAAGGGTCACGGATCTGGCTGCAGGACGGTGCGCGTTTTAGAAAGTCACATGACTTTCACAATCGAGCCGCGCCAGGAATGAAAGAAAAGCCAGTTTCTAGTGGTATTTAACGGCCGCTCTTTTTTTGCATAAAATATTGCAAATTAATCGCCGGCCGCTCGAATGCCTCGCGAGAAATTCGCAAAACGGCGCGGTTTTGCAAACGCCGATTTCTGGGCGTACCGGATTTTAAGGCAATTGCCGCCCGGCGCCGCAATGACACAACGCGATGCCGGAGCTTGAATTTCCTATTTTCCCGCCAAAAGTGTTTTCCTCTTCATTATTTCCATTTTCGAACGAGTCCGATGAAATACTAGAATTCAATCTTGATTTGAAAAATGTTTTAATCTACTGCAGAATATAAATCTTACTTTTTGGTCAACGAACCAACAAGTTCGTTATTCTGGTTTTTGAGTAACAAGTTCGATTTTCGAAAAAACAACTACCTGTCCGGATAAAAAACTTCAAAAATATGTTTCGAGTTTGAAATAAAAAAAAAAGGATGACAAAATGTTACTGTTTCTTTTTGAAAGTTTTATTTGTTTGAAAAATCAATGAAACAAAAATGCGGTCACCCATCCTTGTATAAAACTTTCTTTCGGCGTTCGACTTTTCGCAAAATGATTCATTTCATATCCGAAATCTCGACACTTTTGCCAACTAATTAAGTCGGAATTCAACTGACTCCTTTATTCGCGAAACGACCCACCTTTTCTAGGAATTTTCTAGAAACACCGGTTTCACTAATCAAAATTATCATTACACTTTGCAAACTAATCGAACTCGCGACCATACAACGAAAGACTTTATTGCCAGCTTCGCTTATTTATTTAATAACTTTGAGTTGTTATACAGTTACGTTGTTTTATCGCGCTAATAAAAATTTATTGATTATAATAAATTTTTCGTGCAATAATATAAATCAATTTGTCGTGCATTCCATTAAGACGAACATGAAAGTAAAGAAAAAAGAAGAGAAAAAACGCTTATTAAACGTGATAAAGTGAAAGAAGTATTTAGCATCGAAATTTTTTCATTTCACTTAGTAAAATGTGTTAATCTTAATGATAAATTACGATTTCATTGGACGCAGTTTTAGAAGCATTAATCGTGAAAGTAGAATTTTCAAATGTAATCAATGCCCGTAATTCATTATTGACTAATTTTCAATTATTGCTGTTCGAAGAAAACGATTTTTTACTTCAATTATCCGTAATTATTTTATATGTGGTTATCTTACATGAAAGTTATGATTCGATGTCTCTTATTATTTTGTACATCACCTATTTTACTACAGTATTTACTTGATTTTATGAAATATTTCTTTAGGTTATTAAATGTGAAAATAACATTCTTAAATTAGGTTAAACATTCACCTTAAAAATTTTGAAAGTGTGAAATTGGTAATCCTATAGCCATTGGTGAACTGTAGTATAAAGTTGGTAACTAATCACTTTTGCTTGCAGAATTACCAATTTCACTTTTTAATTTGTCACAGGTCAAGTTAGTAACACTATAACCATTTATGAATCAATTGTTTGTTATCCAGTGTTACCAACCATTGTGTAAAGTTGGAAACACTTCAACCATTGATAATTGAAGGGCTACCAACTTCACACTTTATTTCATCACACTTTAAGTTGGTGTACTAACAATCATTGATAAATTAAAGTGTAAAGTTGGTAACCCTTCAACCATTGGTAAATTAAAGAGTGAAGTTGGACATTCTTCAAATTTCACTTTTTAATTTGTCAGATTTCAAGTTAGTAACACTACAACCATTGATGAATCAAAGTGTAAGGTTGGTAACTTTTCAACCATTGATCTATGAAGGGCCACCAACTTCACACTTCAATTTATCACACTTTAAGTTGGTAACCGAACAATCATTGATAAATTAAAATGTAAAGTTGGTAACTCTTCAACCACTAATAATTGTAATTACCATTTTCATACCTTTATTTATTTATTGATTTTCTATAACCATTGATGAACCAAAGTATAAAGTTGGCAAACCTTGGTTGGTTGCAGGGCTACCAACTTCGATGCTTCGAAACCTCTTAAATTTTAAGGTTACAACCAACATAACTGTCTTTTTAAGCTGACTTTTTTCTCACCTTTAATGACGTCGTTTTGACGTCAATCTAAGTTACTTCACATGAGAAAATGAAGCAATATTAATCGCGTTGCAGTGTTTTTCAATTCGGAATAATTAGTTGAACAACGGCAAGCCAGATAAAGCCAGCTGAATTGAATAATTTATCACCTCGGATTATAAATATCTCTATTACGAGCCTACGCGAACGTTGCACAATCGCGAGACAATATCGCGATCGACGCCGATCTATTTACGTATACAACTCATTTAACATAATTTTCTGCAGTGCAATTTCATCAAAGGGTTGCAACTGCAATGTCATTAACAGTGCGACTCTTCCACTTGCCGCGTTTCCGTGTACTCATTATTTGTATAATGATTTTTATAACGATTCTGCAACACTTGAGAGAATATTGAAAAATTGTGAAAAAATCTTGCAATACCGATATCTAATTTTGAAAGTTTCAAAAACAGGTCAATTTATTCCCCTCCTAACGTAAAACATTTAATTTTTTAAACCATATTTTTATTTACAAACTTCGCTGCATTTTCGCCATGGTTGACCTAACCTATATATGCAGATTAAAACTACGGTAAAATTTTTATCATAAAATATCTTCAAAAAAATGAATCTGTTGCATGTATAATCAACAGACGTATTATAATTTTGTATTTTTAAGTTGTTTCCATCTATCAATGTAGTTTTGGCGCCAAATTTAAATTTCATATCATTCATCGAAATAGGAAATATTAAAATTGCGATTCCGATTTGATACATTTTTAGAACATTTTTAGAACAAATTAATGTGTCGATTTAAAACATTTATTGCATGACTTATCAATTTCGCTCGCGTTGTCATTCGATCGTATTATACTCGCGCATTCGAACGGCATAAACATTTCACAACCGCGATCAATCGTGACAAGGCTCAGTCATGTTTACATAAACATGTAATATACATTTTTATATTCCGCTTGTGTCATATTAAACTTTTCATTTTATGTCGCTATAATGATCGCGTTGAGATTTTGAAACAATATTTTTAATTAGCGTCTGACTGATTTCACGCTTCTACGATCAGAAGTGACGACGTTGCATTAACAAAGCGAACTTTTTTTTCATTTTATTACAAGACACTGAAACAGTTATACGTATAACGTCAATGAAAAATTATGGTCCATTAAAAAATAATTTAATAATTTTATAATAATAATGTAATATTGTATATTAAAATATTAATAATAATAATTGAATACCGGAGAATTATTACTAAAATCTATAAAAATTTAAAAGAAGTAATATACATGATTTATTGAAATAGATAAAAGATAGTTGATAACATTTATTTCACCATAACCGTAAATTGTAGTAATTTTAATTACGTTTTTAATTATAAATAACTACAATAAAATACTCTTTTAAAACCGTTCACTCGATGAAAGTCAAGTTCACTTAAATCGAGCAAACTTCCGTTCAGGAAAATAAGTAAAAGTTTACTCGAGCGAAGTGAACTTAGTTTGCTTCAAGCAAAGTATTTTAAAAGTGTATTATAGTTAAATTAATCCAAAATATTTACTCTAAAATACGTTAATTTAAGTTTTGTTTATAAATAATAAATTCTACAATTTTTATATATGGTTTTTTATAAATCTAGTGGTTGGTGGATGTTTTTTTTTTTTTATAGATGGTTTACACTTTTCTGAATCGTCTAGTTGCAAAAATGAGCAAGTAAATTAATTCAAATTTCGCGCCATTCGCACCTACATTCGAAAAGCAATTTGATCGGCTAATAGTAGCTATATTCAGTGTTTCATCAACTTTTTCAATATGCGGGGTACAGTTTCATCTAAATCTTGCTCCAACTAATTTCTCGTTGTTGAAAAATATACGTTTCATTGTTGAAAAGAAGCTAATTAAAATCAGTCTACCCTCAAGATATAATCTATTGCAACAGTTGGAATAAGTTCGAAAATGCGAGAGAAAAAGCTCGTCGACTAATGAACCGTTCTCACAGTCGCGGCTTGCAAAAATAAATTTATCTTTTTCAATCACGAGTGTGCCCACACCGCAAGACAATGCACGCTTGCGCAACCCGGACCGCGCATCACGAATCGCAATTACGCTCGCGTAAAAGACTTATTTTCACGTAATAACTTTGCGCGATGCAACTGCACCGAAGGGCCGAACCGCGGCATTGCTAACGATCGGCCCAATGGCACAAGTAGCGACACGCTTTTTCTCGGATTTCAAAGCCAAGAGGCTCTCTGCTTATGCAATCGTTAACAGCGCTCCTCGTGAATGGACTTAACCGATGCACCGCCGCACTCGCGGCCGCAACGCTTTCCAATGCAACGATCGCATTTGTGACATAATTCTTGTCGGCGCGTTACGAAACCATGGCGTTTCGGCCATTCAAATTGGTTGCCGAAGATCAATGCATTTCAATTGTGTCTGTTTTGAAATCTCGTATAAAAGTGTTCCATAAATGGCGCAGTTAGAATTTTTATGGATTTTTGGTTGATGATCGTTGCTATTGTTATGTTTTTTTTTTTTTTTTTTTCATACAATGTTAAGCAAATTTTAATTCAACTCAACGTGTAGTTCATGGTATCAAAGCATTAGGTGGAATGTTAACTTTAAAATATTAAACTGGGTCCACGTGTTGGGTCGACATTATATTTTTCAAACGTGGTACGATGTTAAATGTTTTGCACTTGAATGTGGTTTATTTTATGACAACATAATGTCAGGTGGTAATCTTGAAATGTTATGCTGGATCCTCATAATATTAGGGTATTAGGGTAGAACATTATGTTCTTCCCTAGCAAACAAATTACTATAGGATCCTGTATAAGAATTCGACGTAGGAACCTACCCAGGAACTCATTTAGGTTCGTATACAGGAACCATACCATCTAGAACCTATGTGAGTTCTTTTATGGTTCGTGGTTGATCCTTCACGGAAAAAATCCATGTAAGATTCTATACAGGAATATGACACAGGAACCTTTGGAGGAATTTCTTTAGGTTCCTATATAGGAATCCATGCCATCTAAAAACTTATCTGGGTTCCAGTATGGGTTTCATTTGATCAAATCATCAACTATAAAAGAACCCAAATAGGTTTTCCTAGATAGTATGGGTTCACATATAGGAACCCGTCATACGAACCTACACAGGAACTTTTTTGGGTTTCTGTATAGGAATCATACCATCTAGAACCTATGGTTCCTATAAAAGAACCATACCAACTAAAACCCATGTAAGTTTTCTCATAGTTGATGATTAGATTCCCTGACAAAAAAATCCATGTAGGATCCTATATAGGAATTTGACACAGGAATCTTCATGAGAATTCCTTTGGGTTCCTGTACGGGAACCCAGACCATCTGGGAATCTATTTAGGTTCTTATATGCGTTCAATTTGATCAAATTATCAACCATAAGAGAATCCAGATAGGTCCCTAGATAGTATGGGTTGCCATATAGAAACCCAAGTAAGTTCATATATAAGTAAATGTGTCAAATTTCTACATATGATCCTTGTAAGAATTTTTTTTTGCTTAGGGTCGAATTGAACCCATATGGATATCCAGATAGGGTTCTAGGTATGGAAATCCAGATAAGATGGATTTTTATATAGAAACCCAAGTAATATAGAGTCCTATGAGGATTTTTATCTTAGTAATGTTGATAAATTTGTATTGTAAATCAACATATAGCTCATGTTATGACATTATAATAAATGTTGAACTTAAATCATTATGTTGGGTCCACGTGTCAAAATTAGAATTGATGTTGACTTTCTAATACTAAATCAACATCAATAACCATTTCATATCGATGATTTCTTTAAATTCAATTAAAATTTTATCACGTAAAAAGTAAAATTCAAATTTACTAACGTTGAAAAGAATTTAAGACCGATTGCATTTTCAATTGAAATTCATTACTTTCAATAGACTTTAATGGAACATAATGTTAACGAAATCGCTAGTCAATGGAAAACTGACGGTAGCCGGCCAGTTGCGACCACGATAAAGACATTCTTGCGATTTCTCATGAATTATATTGGGGTCATTTGCGATTTCGTTCGGCCGTGCTTTTGATCGAAATTGACGAGTGTACGTGTTCCATGTAATACAAACCCGCTTGCGGCGTCGTAGCGTTGGGCAATGTCGGGGCGTTACGAATTGACGGGCTATCACGGTCGCCGAGAATAAACGAACGAAATCGACGCACACGATCCACGTAGCATCAAATTGTTGATCAAGATTTGCATTAGGTGTGGTAAAAATTTTTATATAGTTCTATATATAGAATCTGGGACATATAATTACCATATAACAAATGCGTAACACAATTCTACTGTAATTTTGTAGAGGTAGCACTGGTATAAATCTGGCAAGCCTGGTCACCCCTCAAAAATCATCCAAACGGTACAAACTAAAATTGTTTTCATCCCATTATTATGATTTATGCTCTCACAAAAAAATTTTTTTTTATTATTATTATTAAACAATGATGAAGAATTGTGGAATTTCAAAAAAAAAAAAAAAAAATAAATAAAATAAAATGTACTTATGACTGGTCATAAAATACAAAACAATATAATATAATAATATAATATAATAATAATAAACACATAACCTTTTGTTTTTGTAATGACTTTCATTTGCTATTTTTTTATTCGAATCATTTTTTTCTCACTTTGTTTACTCCATCATATTCGCCCTGTTAGTCCTCTTTATTTCTTATTTATTCTTTTGTTACGTTGATCCCCACGTGTTATCTTTTTGATGAAAATTGCAGTTCAATTCTCAGCTTATCAAATTACAAAAAAACTTTGCCAAGTACCTAGTCATTCTGATAAATTACAAGATTCACTATCTTAATGTTACGCAAAAATATAACGCGATCTCAATCTCGCTAAACGCAATAATTTTTATCGTCAACGAAGAAAAGTTAATGCACGTTCGCAGATACTTATTCGATCAAATGCTTAAATTGAAAATTATATGCATTTTGAAAATTATGATCCATTTAATCTTCAGTAACAATTTCGTCTTATTATACCTTTACGTTATTCCTTTTAAATGGAATTTCAGTGGCATATTTTCGACGAAGTTTAAATTTTGAAATTGCCGCCAAAATCACAGTTACTAGTTTTTGCGGTTAATTCTTGTCGAAACCTACGATTTCTATTCTATGTCAAAAAAAGTGTTCAAGAACACTTATTAAAAACTTTTTCCCGCAATGTCAAAATTTTACTTCAATTTAGCTCGATCTATAGATCATGACATTATTAATCTCAGGGTCGTGGGTTCAAGTCTCACGTAGTGCCTTGACTAATAAAACCGAAATTTTAAATTAAGATTTTAAATGGTATTAATGAGGCCTTTCATCACTTTTAATACACTGTTTCACATTGAGATTCATACGAACATCATATTTGCTATATATAAACATCAAATACCAATATAAATTGCAATACGTGAATAATTACCTCTTAAATAATAATAAAGTAATAAAAAAAAAACATACAAATTCAATTTGAATTTTAAACGTAAAACACGTGTTCTGACATGACATTTATACCATATATTTTATCTCCATAAAACCTACATTTCTTTTTACCTATGTTAATATATGTCATCGAAAATAAAAAAAATAAATCATCAATGAATAATGAATATTTGCAATTTATTTTTCAAGCGGGACTTTTGTCCCAAGTGATTGAAAATAACGTGCCTCGTAAAATCGTCCTCGACATTTGTTCAACATTTCTTTACTGTTCCTCGCTGGTATCCTTTGAGAGCCAAATGAAACTGCTAATGCCGATTTACCTTCAACGAATTAATTAATATCTAAATAATCCGACTGTGACTACTCGATGTCCTTTGGTGTAACGTTACTACCAGTGTATTATTTCAGTTAGAGAAACTGCGTATTCGAAGTATTAATCAATATCGCCTGACGCTTATTTTACCAGTATAATTATATTTATAATTATCATTGAGGAAAGCAGCATTTTTGTTATTGAAATCATCGTTATTATTTGATTGTTGATCAAGCAATAGGACTAGAAATGGTACTTTATTTTTGGAAATGATATTAAGAGGATGAGTTGGAAAGTTTGAATTTTAAAAATTGGCGCCAAAACCATGACGTTGATAATAAGATATAAATAACACACAAAAATGACATTAGTCATGAACTTGTCAATGGTTTATTGAGTTTCCTCTGGTTTCATAAAAAATAAACAAATTATGTAAAATATTAGGTAGTAACGAGATAATTTTCTTATAGTTAGAAGACATAATTTTTAGGTTAGTACAACCATGTCCAAAATTACTTTAATTCAAAATAATAATTTTGTTAAAAAGTTAGGTTTCAGTTGGTAGTCCTGCGGGTCACCAACGGCTACCAACGTAAACTCGTTTTTTATGACTTAAATATAATATTTTTCCTAACCGCAGAAAATTAAATATGTTGGTATCCCTCGTCCTCGGCCAGTGATACCAACCTATTTTATTTTTTATTTTTATATTCGATTAAATAATGTAATATAATTAATACTTATATTTACATTTAAATTTATATAATATTTATTATATAAATTTACATTGTATATTTATATTTATATATAATAATATAAATAATATTTATATTTGATTAAAAAATTATTTTTCTTAGCAAAATATCGAATTAAATTTTTATTGCGACCGAGAAATTTTTACTCCATTCAATATATTTTTTTGCGATTGCTTAAAACACTTTCAGCGACGGTGGTCGTTTTTATGAATTCACAATTGACGAGATTAATAACCCGGAGTTATTTTTACGTATTGCAATTCACCAGTACTTGTCTGATTCCCTCGTCGGCATTTAAATTAAAACCCGCCTAGAGAGCGTTTTCACCTTCGGCTGCGCGACCAGTCCGATAGTTGCGATAATGAGAAATCGCGAGAGTCAAACTCGTACCTGCAAGCGACACTCTCCAACCTGGCGAATAGTCACGAATCGATACGAAAATGAACGCTCGCAAAAAAGTTAGTCTTTATTAAAAACATTTTTTTATTGCTCCGGATGAATTAGTATTTATTAGTATATAGTATATATATAGTATATAGTATGTTTCAACTAAGAAATTTTTTTTCTTGGTAAATCATCGAAAACAAATTTTTAAAAAAAGTATTTTTTAATATTTTTATTTTTTCAATTTTTCAATTGAAAAAATTAAAATTAAATTCGTTGATAATTTATTCAAGTTCAAATTCGTGGTCTTTTTTTCTTTTTTCATCAAATCGATAAATTTTACGGAACGCGAATTTATTACTCCCCCCCCCCCCTTAACTTATTCAATTCAGTTCTTTATCACGGCAATTATCCGCTTTCAATTTCGTCAATTAAAATCGAATCGCGTTTCTTTCTTATCGCTAAGAAATTAATGTCCTTTGTCAATGAGAATATAAGAAAGTTTGTTTCATTGCTTCGAAATGGTCTGAAGGCGTTGATTGGATTTTGTTTTCTAATTTCGCAAAAATCGGAAGGCGCGTTTCAGTTCCAGTCAGATGATTTTAATCGTTTATTAGTATAAGGCAGTCAAGAAAATGTTTCACGATTTCTTTTATTTCGCACAGATTAAGATCAATCTAAATTGATTGATTGATTCGATCACTTTTTTCGAGAAGAATAATTTCATTAATTCAGAAGATCAATTTATTAATTACAAACTTTTTGCTCGTATCGTTCCGTATTGATTTGAAAAAGTGATTGATGAGTAATTAAATAAAACATAATATGATTCACATATATAAAATATATATACCATATATGCGGTATAAATACAAATCATATCACGTTTTACTGAAAAATTAAAATAAACTGTTCATTGAACTTGATATCAACTATTCAACTCTTTCACATTTTTTTCAAATTTTTATAAGAATAATTAACAAAAGAAACATAAAAACCATGCGATAGAAAAAAATTGAAATCGAAAATTCGATTTTGATTGACCATTATAGAAAATAAACTTCCTCGCAAAGTGAAAACTGACGGCAGTAGAAGTTTCATTTCTCGTTTCATGACTTTGTTGGCACGATAATTGACTGCGTTTAAATGACAAAAATGGTAATTAATCGCCAATTTCTCGACCAGTTTTATTGGTGTACCTCGAAAGCCAATTCGTTTATACGACCGATGCTCCGTTCGCCGGACAATCATTTCTGTTCGCAATTGTCGCCGGCGTCTCAAAGCGGTAATAATTGATAAATCGGCCCGCGTCATCCTATTATTAGTGGCAATTAAAAAAAACTCGCCGCTGAAAAGGAGTTGGTCTATTGTCGTTGCCGTATGAAAGTTGGTTTATTGTGTTGCTTTTTTTTTCAAAAGCCGATTGGAATTCTACGAGTGGTCGCAAGAAAATGTAATCGTCGAACAAAGGAACCGAAAACACGTGTCGAAATGCGTAAACACTTTAGGAACGCTTCGATCGTTCGCTGGAATCATTGCTTTATTTGCAAACTTTATCACTAATCGAGAACTTGAATGAAAATAAAAAAATTTAAATAAAGGAATCAGAAACTTGAATCAATTTCTCCCAATAAATATTTGGTTTTAATTATCGTAAAGGTGTAGGTCATTTGTAAAGTAAAGGTCAAGCCAAAAATGGTGCTTTTTGGAACCACTTTATTCGGGTTGTGAAACAAAAATGTTTTTTTCGTGTTGAATAAATGAAAATGATGTGTATATATTTTTAAATGATTCTTCCTCAGTGTCACAATGACGATGTACACGTTGCAATATATATACATACATATATCGTGAAATTTTTTGATGTTCTATATATAATGTGATATTATTTACACATGATGTATGTACACTCATAAAACGGTTTTCTTGAGTCAAGAAAAACAGTTTTCAATAAAGAATTTTTATCTTGAGTCAAGTAAAAGCTTCTTTTGTCAAGAAAGTTTTTCTATTTGTAAGTTAAATTAAAAATTTCTTTTTCATCCAATCGTTCCTTTCAGTATTATTGCAAAAATCAATTTCCAATTTCTTGACCAACGGAACAAATTTTTTTGGACATTTTTTGAAATTTTTTTGGACATTATTTGAAAAATAACGACTTTGTTATTTCATATTTCTCTTTATTTTCGAAAGACAATTTGTAAGACCGTTTTCCTTGACTCAAAACGTTTTTAAAGAACTTTTTTCTGAGTGTATATATATATACATACATCATGATGATATATTAAATGTATTATTTATCATATATTAAATATTATATATCATATCGGTATATGATATGCCTTAAATTTTTATTTTATACATTTCTTCTAAAACAAAATTGCGTAATTCCACAATCGCCAAAATGTTTTCTTTCACTTTACTGTTCAAACCCGACGCTCATACGACCCGTGTAATCGCACCTCGGCAACGTGTCCAAGTTATATTTACAGTTTGTCAGGAAAGCGTACATATGTAAAAGCAGTATCCTAACATCCGGGAGATTCGAACTTATAAGATTTGCGTCCGAGCGTGATTAAAAGTCAAAGAACGCCGTGGGCTTGGTCTATGGACGACCTACTGGCACGAATACCGTGCCTTTCTACATCAGTGGCGATCGCATTGGCAAGCCATCCGCGCGGCCCCTCCTGCCCCTCAATTCGGCCGACTCCTCGCCGTTGGATTCCGTCGCGCTCGCGGAAACGTTTCTTTTTCGAAGACGATTTAATTGGAGCCCAGCCGAGCGTGTAATCGACGAGTTTGCGGGCGTAGCTCCGCTGCAACGGCCGACCTTGCCGACGAAACCAGTAACTGACACCTGTTGCGGCCCATTGTTCGTGAAATCGCACCTATACGAAAATATTACGTCGTCTTCTTTCGTTACTACTATTCGTTTTTATTCGTTTTTTTATACCCTGTTCCACTTCACTTTCGACTTTCGTAGTTACTCATTAATCTTTGGTACCTGAATGACGAAATTGAAATTTTGAATTTGGCGCCTAAACCATAGAACCATGTTAATAGTGTAACAATGATTCATACAAATTGAAAAAAAAAGTTTATGGTTTTTTAACAAAACGTGTTTGATGACACGCAAAAAAAATAGTTTTCCTGACAATACTTAAAAAAAATAACATATTGTTGAAGGTTTCAAGGTTTATAATTAAATGACAATTGAGTTGGATACAATATTCTACATATATGAACGATGGTAAATTGTATTGAATAGTTTTACAAGAAAAAGTATAAATATAGTCAACTTTTAGGAGATGCGATTTTTGTTTCTAATTGTAATGTATGTTGTAGAACTATATTTCAATGATTTTCATTTATTAACTACACCCACAACTTCAACCACTTAACTTCAACCACATAAAAAAAATTGTCGTAGCGTCTAACCTAATTTTGAGGTTAGCCTTTTTCGATCGTTATTTTCGATAAAAAAAAAAACTTGCAGATAGCGACAATATAAAGATCTACTTCATTTTTCACTCAGTTTTCCTGTGAAGAAAAGGACAAACCAGATGATGAAGCTTAGATTTTAAATTTGCCGCCAAAATCTTAGTATTGATTAATTATGGTCCAAAACCAACTGCAATAAGAAACAAACGATAGAATATCAATTTTTTTATAATTTTCTTGAAGTTTGAGTTTTACAAACTATTGGGTATGATTTAATACTTATCGACACTTTATTTATAAATCATGAACATTATTTTTTGGTGTTTGTTGAGTATTTTTCAATGTAACTAACCGTACATTCAAGTTACTTAACGACACCGTAAGTCGTAAACCGCAAAAAAAGAGGGACATTTGAAAAAGGTGACGAATAAATAAGCCATACCCATTGATCACGATTGATGTGAGAGTTTGTATGGTGCGCCTAGTTGAATTTAATCGTACGTCGTCCGATGGTACAATCCGGCTACGCGTGTCTGGTTCAATCATTCGCAATAGAAAATTGTAAATCAATGAGCGGATAAGTCACTTCCCGACGAAGGAAAGAAGTTGTTGAACTGCTTAGCAATATACGCCACAGTGGTCTAATTCCATTTGTCTAATTTACAACTTGTTTGTATAAAGGATTTTTTTTTGTTAGTAAGTCTTCTTCGATATTTTGGGGTTAAATAAAGTTGCAGTGTCTTCTTAAATTTTGAATATTCCTTAATTACGAAACAACTTCTAAGTTACAAAACAACATTGAATATTTTATTTTCAATCCCTAGTAAAACGAAAAATATATTGTTAATATATTAACAATAGATTGCAAACGCAATATAATAACAGTGTATTAACAATATACTGATAGAATATTAATAATATATTATTAACATATTAATAGTATTGAAATAAATTTTATTTTAAATAAAATTTTTTTTCTATAATTTTGTGTTTGTAAAGAACACTTTTTAATTTCAGCTCTAACTGTAATTTGTATTTTTACGTTAAATACCGGTTTGAAAAAACTGAAATGCTGAAGAATCGAACTCACGACCTAATGAATCACAGTATTATCCTAACCATTAAGCTATCGCAGGCTATGGTTAGAATGTTAATATTTTGTTAGTATATTGACATTAAACGGTCATTATATTGGCAATATATTCCAAACTGCAAATATATATTTGAGTTAACAAAACATTGTTAGTATTATTAATATTATGACAGTATATTGTCACTTGAAAATAAACCAACAATAATTCAACAATATATTGATATTATATTGACAATGTAATTACAGTATATTAATAATATATTGATAATATAATATTAATATATTAAAAACATACGACCTTGAGAAAACAGAATATTATTAATATAGTATTCGTATATTAAAAATATACTATTAATATACTAATAATGTACTATTGATAGATTAATACTACAAAAACAATATATTGTTAGTATATTTTTCGTTTTACTAGAGATTTTTCTTTACTTTATTTAAATTTTGAAAAAATGTTTATTCGATTTGTCGAAGAGATTCTTGCAATATTTTAGTATAGATTGGAACCTTTTCGAAACTTTTTTATAAAAGATTTCCTTACTTAAATAAAATGTGTTGGTATCACTAGCCGAAGACAAGTGGTATCAACATATAATTAGTATCAAAATGTGGTTAGTCACAAAATATGGTTGGTATCACTTACCTTCGACCCGAGTTACCAACATATTTTATTTTCTCGTCAGAGAAAACGTCGTACTCAATTTTGCAAAAAAACGATTTTTAAGTTGGTAGCCTTTCTGGCTACAAATCAAAACTCATTCTTTTCCATCGAGTGATAAACATTTTTCGTTTCTAAAATTTTCTATTTAGATAGACTGAATATACATTTCATGCAAAATTGAATCGATTTAATTAAAAAAAAAAAAAAAAAAAAAAAAAATTGGGTCCATGGGGGGGACAGAGAAACAAGATATAATTAAAAGTAAAATAAAAAAAACATAAACAGAAAAAGATAAAACTGAATCAGAGAATAAGCATGTTTACAAAACACAGACTATTTATCAGATCTCAGTTCTACACATCTCAGTGT
>JABFOV010002002.1:0-21836 GCA_022817685.1 Aradophagus sp. ZL-2020 | reverse complement strand
CTACGGGGTTGCTATTTGTATTTGTTTATGTGTGTTTTTTTTTTTTCAAGTAGAAGACGGAAGAGGAGAAGGAGAGGGGTGTAGGGGGCTGGGAGATGTGAATAAGAGAAAGGATTCTATTACAAAAAAAAAAAAGTCAATTTAAATAGCGTGAAGTAGTTCTTTTTTTATGGGGTGTTGTAAAAAAAAAAAAAAAAAAAAAAAAAAAAAAACTCGGCAAATAGCTTGCGGTTAAGACGCAAGGTTTTTCTCACGCGGGTATTTAATTGGTTCTTCGTTTTTGTCGTATCGACTCGAATGTATTGCTTTTCGGCATTTGCACGGGCAAAAAGTCGATAGCGTTAAAAAGACTGCCGGATTGGTGTGGAAAAAGGGCGAAACTCGGAGATACGATTCCGACGAAGGATATTTCTCCTTCATTGAAATCTCTTCTTCCATTAAAATTGAAACTTCGAGGATGCTGTAACAATGTCAGCGAATCAATTATAAAGTATGCAGTTTCTTTTTTCTTTTTTTTTTTTTTTTTTCTTTTTTCGCTTCGCATCGGTCGATGTCTCGTAACGAGAATGTGTACGCGAATATTTGATTTCTTATTTGTTTTGTAATTATTATTTGTTTCATTTTCTGTTGATTATTGATAAGATGTTGGCAGTGAATCGAAACCCAATTTCATGTTGCGCTTAGGCAACTAAAAATTCAGATTTTAGATAAAAGTTGTGTTACGTAACTTTTCAATTCCGATAACAATATAAAACAAATATAATATTTTAAAACTTGGCATGCCATATTATCGACAGTTGAATTCGAATTGCGACAAAAACGTTTGACGAACGTATTTTATCGTTTCGATAGTATTTAATTATGAACGAGAAGTTTCGTACGTATATAATATACGAGTTCGAACTTGGAAGAATTATTGTACAACTTGTGTTTATAAATTGCAAAAAATGAACGAAACACTAACGTTAAGTCAATAAATATCAATACTGATGATATTTTTCTTGAATTAAAGAAATCTTACAAAGAAAAAAGCAAATTTTTTTTATCAACATTTATCCAAGTTGAAATCCGTATAGTATGGAACTTCTCGTACATATTTAATTGTATTCTCTCTGATGATGAAATATTAAACTACGTCTTGTTGAAAGAAAGAAAATGGAAAATGATTGAAGATCATGTAGCAACGCGGGACGATAAAACGAAATATTAAGAGTTTCGTTGCGAGCAGGTAACGAGCGAAATAAAAATAACAAAAATCCGCGTTTCGTTGAAAAGTCAACAAAATACTGAGAAGTAATAAATATATCGTAACCGCGTCTCGACGATCGTCTGAAGAAAAACGCAGAAAAAAAATAGTGTTTTCGAAGTGCGTAACTAGTTTGCATAGTTGGTCATTAGAGCGCGATTGACTTATATAATTCAGTAGTAATAATCTCAGTCTCCATCAAGTATCACGTATGACGATTGTTAACTTCAGGAAACATCGGGCACCACCCAGTTGCCATTATCGGACAAAGTCTGTAATAAATTTTAAATGTTAGCACCACTTTTAACATATACATATATCACAATTAATTTGAACATCAAGTTAAAATTATTGAACCAATTAAATTTCTTTGATGTAAAGAATTGTTGAAAAAATAGTGGTCTATTTGCTAAAACTTGATAAAAAAAACCTGATATATTTTACAGTATTCATATTTGTTGAATATATGTTTGTTTTGTTTTAAGGCTATGTTTATGTTTTAAGTTTGCGTACGTTTTGAATCACTGAAGTAAATATTTTTTATTAAACCAAAACATTTACAGTTGTCAAGGACATTACAAAGGGCAAGTTAGGAGGTGTAAGTACATAATGTAAACAGAACAATGTTTTTCTTCCATCTTTATTCATTTTCGAGCACTCATGTTTTTGTCCTTAATTTGATATTCAGACACTCATTGTTTTGGTTAAATCATAATTTTGATTAAGTCATAATCTATGGTAAATATTTATATTAAAAAGTAACAAAATACAATTAGGCGAAATAAACTAGTGACGCGAAAAAAAATGTTCGTTTATTGACCAATCAATACTCGCAGACTCATTTCGACGATATTAATCGACGAAAAATATCGATCTTCGATACATTGCATTAGATTTAAATGCCCATTCAATTAAAACCTGCCAATTGATGTATGTAGATTTGTTTTGACAAAAATCGGCCAAAAATATCGTTTTTTCATATATACTAATAAGAGTTAAAAATCCACTAATAATAAGAGTTAAAAGTCTACTAATAAGAGTTAAAAAGCAGACGTCGCTTTTTTTACCAATATCATGCACTTTTGTTTCGTCTAATTGAGAAATTAGTGTCTCAGACTCAATGATATAATCGCATAAGAACTTGATTGTGCGCTTAATCGTCCGGCGATCGGCGTTTCACGCCGATTTCAGCCGCGCGAGTCAGCTAAACGATCGCGATTCCGTTTCGTTTACAAAACCGTTTTTCTCGTAACCGGGCTAATGAGCGCGGCGAATTTCATTCGTCGTACTTCTGCCGACGCTGTAATTGATTTATTCGCGAGCGCTCGTCTTCTTCCCCCCCCCCCCCCAACTCCTTTTCCTTATTTTCATTGCTTTTCTTATTTCGCTAAACCCATTAATCATTTAACTGCGCGAAGAAAGGGATGGAAAAAGCTACAAATGTTTTGATTTTTAATTAATTTAATTTGTATTATATTATATAAGATATTAATTAATTAATTAATTTAATTAATAAATTTATTGAATTTGGAATTCGTCGCAGATAAACGTTGCAAACATCCTGCGCATTGATTGGAGCGAGGGAAAAAGTCTGGCATTATTAAAACACTAAAATGATGAGATTTCTAATTCGTTAATTGTTCATTCATGAGATTGGAATTGAGTAGTTGGTATAATCAGACAAGCAAAAAGTGGCTTCTTTAAAATTCACTGTCTTGAATTGTTTTGTTTTTCATTAAAAACGTTGTCTTTCGTGTTTAAATTTATCGCTGGCTATTTTTGTTTTGAAATTGAACTTTTATTTTAAGCGCTGGTAATGAAATTGTCGCAAAAAAGCGAAAGAAATGATCAATTTAATTGAAATTGACACTGATTCAGTGAGTTTTTCAATAATTTGAAATCGCATTGTCCAAACAAAAGAGCAAAAGCTACAATTTAAATGGTAAAAATTATTATGTACATAGTAAAAATGTACTATTTAAATAGCAAAATTTACCATTCGATTATTAAAATGTACTATTTGAATATACTGAGAAAACCATATTGTAATTACTACGAGATTTATTGTAACGTGGACAATTTCATGTAGTAAACTGTTTACGATATCGTATCGTAACTACTTTCAGCCAATGACATTTCTAAATTGCTTTATTTCGACCAATCAGCAGAATCAGCAGAAATGATCGCGTTGATTTAACAATATAAATTTTGTTACAAGACATTTGTTCAATCAAACGAAATTTCGTTTAAATCAACTTATTTTTGTGTTGAATTGACAAAATACTTTTGTCCTGTCTCTTCGTAAAATCAACAAAATCTTTTTGTTCATCATACGATACAGCGCATGCGCAGTCTACCTCGTGGTACAAATCTTTTGTTAAATCAACAAAATCCATGTTTCATTCAAACAATTCTAATAACAAAAGTGAGTGTATTATTTCAACAAAACAAATTTTGTTGGCTCCATAACAACCAAATGTTTTTGTTCATTTGACAAAATTTTCGTTAATTCAACAAAATACTTCTGTGTGTGCACACTGGAAATTGTACAATCCATACTGTACGATATTGTTTTTTGGTGTAGAAAAATGATCCACTTTACTATTTAAATTTTAAATTTAATTAAATTGTTTAAATTTTAAAAAGGGCACTTTACCATTTCAAAAGCAACTTTTATTTATTGTTATATCAAAAAGCTGTTCTTGAAATCAAAAACGATCTTCCATCTCTGTTTACCAAATAGTTGTACGTTTGAAGTCTGATCTCTGATAATAAAAAAAAGTATATTATAGGCTGTAATCGAGGCACAAGATATCACCGTCATTACGTCCGTCATCGCGATCGACCAGAATAGTCCTTTGCTTCGAATGCAAAGTAATTAGGCGCGGTGGAAACAATCGGTTAATTGCTTCGTCACGTGCGAGCCGCATGCATTTGTCGGCAAAAGGTTGTCTCGAAGGATGAGTGTCAGTTTTTCAAACGAAGACTCAAATTGCAGCGTTCGACATTTAAAGTACCGTGAAATTAAAGTTGAATTTAAGAATCTGATTAATTCAATCAAATTAAATCAAACAGTTCTTCAAATCCAGGACAAATTTATTATTCGAAATATCAAGTTGAATTCAATTTTACAGTATATATTTCTTATATATACTGTAGTTAACAAGTGAAATGATTTTACGGTAATATCAGCTTTTACATGTTAAGTATGTTATATATACAGTATTAAATAAACGATGATGATATAAAAATATCAATTCTGTTATTGGCCGTGATTAAATTCTAGTTCACGAAAATTAACATCACACAGACGTAATTAAATTCAACCTCAAACAATCACCTTTTACAGTTCGCCAAATCAGTGTCGATTGCAGCGCCATTAAAATATCCCGCCGTGGTAAAATTTGTAAGTTTTTGGTTTGAAAAATTATGTTTTATCTACAAAATAGTAAAGCGATTTTTTAAAGGACAATAAACTTGTGAATAATTAATCACTTTGATTTTAAAAATAAATTTAAATACTTAAAAATAGTGTAATTTTCTTAACTACAAATAGATGGCGTGGAAGTGCGATTTCAATCAACTGGGCTGTCGTACAGTAAATATACAAGCAACGTACTATTTTTTCTTTATCAGCGATTACTTGCAAGTGAAAATAAAATGATTACTTTTTAATCACTTGCTTTTCGAAAAGTTAATGTGTAAAGTCTCTGTGCCGCGTTATCTTTAGAATTCAGACGTTATCGCCTCGGATTGTCTTATTGGAAGAAAGTAAATTACTCAGAAGCGGTAGTTTTTTTCAAAATCTTGTCGAATGCGGCAGCTACAGATTAATTAACCGACGACGTGAAATTGAACTACGTTTAATCGATTTCAGCGTGGTTGCGTAAAAAGACCGTATATTTTTATGTAATCTTGCATTGTCGTCGGTATCATTAAAGCATTTTAATTCGATAAAAATCGCACAATAAATTACACAGCGAAGTATAATATAAAAAAGGATGAATGTTGAATTCGGGTTTTGTGATGCAAATTTTTCGCGGACAAAATGGAAATAAAAGGTTGTAAGGTACAGAAATTGTAATTGCAATGGGATTGGATTCAAGGTCCGATTTCCCGTGATAAGCCAGCTAAGAGAGTCTTGCAAGCTCGATAATGATCAATGATCAATGACTAGGTAAAATGTAGAGCAAGTCGGAAATATTTTAAAGAGACAAATGAATTTATATCGTTATCTCAAACTGTATATTAATGAAGCTTACAATTCTTCCACAACTGCCACTATTTTAAATTTTCAAGATTTTTAACGAAATTGATAAATCTTTAATAAAATTATGCCTGTCTTATATAATTAAAATAACTTTTTCTTTTAGTTACTGTTTTTACAACATTTTTAAATAGTCGTTCATTTGACTGTTCATTTGTTTTATTAAAATATGTCAGTTGTTTATAGTCGAGTTTAATCGTTTAGTCAAAAAATTATCAAAAAAAGTTACCTTTTTCGTTAACATATTCGTCTGTCCTTGTTCATCTTGTAGGATTAAATGAAACAGTTACCATTAAATATCTTTTTTAAATCAAATCAATGACCTCTTTTTTTGCGAAATCAAATAATAAATTCAACTGACAATCGTTTATTAATAAATATTTAATTATATATTTTATTTTAAATATTAGCATTCATTTGAATAAATACATTTATTAACTTTTAATAAATATCGTTAAGCCGTTTTCGCTCTGCAGGTACTGGAACTCCTGAAAATTTAATCATTTTTATTCGTCAAAATCGATTCACAATCAACGAAACAATTTTCATAACATGAAAGGCAAAACTTTTGTTAAACAATAATTAATCAATAATGGCACAGCCACGATGGAGCCCCCATACACGTGATTAATTAGATAACACGTGAACGAAAATCTGTTGCGTTGTAATCGATAATGAGTTACGATCGACAGAGAACAATTTAGAATAATAATAAAAAGTTGAAATTGCCTCCTCGGTTCGGAAATCGTTCGACTGCGGCGTAATGTTGATTGGCGGTACAATCAATTCTTTTTTTTTTAATACTTATTCAGCATCTCAAATTCTGTTTTACTTGTTCGGCACTTCCGGATTTTTATTATACAGCTTTCACTTTTTAAATGAGAAGGAAAATAATAGATTTCAAGAAATCAGTAAGTTTTCAATGAACAAAACACTTTACTTTGTAAGATTATCTTATTCATAAAAAAATTATTTTTCATTTATTCATTTATTTCAATTATTTTTCATTTTATAAATATCATCATATTATCATAAATAATTTGCATTCTGCGCATTATGCACAAAAAGTACAGTTCGTTTTTGATATTCTAATTTATTTTCCCTTTAACGTGACATTTCATCATTTGCAAAGCATACATTACTTAGCTGATAATGTTTATAATTGTATTTACATCGTACATAAATTAAAACGTAACATAAATTATAAAAGCCGTTAAAATATTGTTATAGTGATTTAACATTTTTCTCGATTCGGTGGATACTTTTGCCAACTAATTGCTTAGAAAAATAAAACATGAATTCATTTTTGTTTTTTGTGTGTTTTTTTCTTTTTGGATAGATTACGGCGGAAAAAATATTTGTTTATTCGTTCGTTGATAAATATAGCTCCCTGAAATCTAAAATCAGACTTGCGTTCTTTAAAAAGAGCAAAAGAAAAGAAACGCGTATTTAATTTAACTCTTATCGACAGAGATTAAATCTAATATTTTCTTACAACATATATTAAGTCGATTGGCAAAGCGTTGCGTGAAATTCATTCAATTAGAATTAATTGTCAAAAAAATCTAAAAATTACTTTATACTATTTTAATTTTTTCGGAATGACATTGTCAGATGACTCCTTGATATAAAAAATTGCATTTTTGTATCAAAATTTGAATAAAACTTGAATTTTGGCGTTTTGTATTATCAAGAGAAAATTCATCTCGAGAATAGTGTTCAATGTTACAAAGTCGTGGAAAAAAAAAGATTAGTATAATGTAAATATGTAAGGTGAACAACGAAATTAGATATTTCAATTAAATATAGTATTTGCAAAAATATTCGTTGGCGATTTCAACTGCACATTCAAGATTATATTTTTAATAACGTTAGTAAAATTCCTAACAAAAAAAAATCAGTTCCTAACAAGTAGACCATTCTTACAATAAACGGATTATAAAAATAATCGACTTATCAAAAGAATAATAATGTTACAGATGAAATGGATTTTTTGAAGAATGCATCTACTCGTCGGTATTAAAAAACATCGAAATAATCTTTTCGTTCGACTCGCGCTAATTAGCTACATTATACATTAGCCGGCCGAACAACGATAAATCGACGAAAGGACGTCGCTTGGAAAACACGTGTCCGATAAATAAGAATACATCGGCGATGTTAACGTTGTTTTCGTAAACAGTTTAAACAGATGGCTCGAAACCGGCCGTTCGTTACGACGGCGAAGCGCGCCTCGTAAATCGATGTCGTTTTGTTAATTGAAAATCGCGGTTGAAATACTTGAGCTCGGCGACACGACGGAGCGATCGGTTCCGCGTTTTCGAGTTTCACGGAATTGAATAATGCATGCGGCACAGCGACCCTGCGCCGACTTCCTCGGATCTCGAAAAACCTTGCCGATACGTGACTCGCGTCGCTATTTCATCCTCCCGTTCGAATTTAGGCGCGGTGCGTTGGAAAGCGCACTTTTTCGATTAAGCTGCCCGACGCGAGGCGTCGGTGTACCACCTGCTTACCGTGACTCGGCGAAACGCTTTATCTCGATTAAACGAGATTCGCCTTAACGATAACTTTTCCTTCGACTTTTCAACCAATTTCTGCAATCCGTCGTCAAAACTTTCCGACAAGTGAATTAGCAATTGCAAATCGCGATTACGAAAATGCGGCATTTTCTTTTTCGGATTTGTTTACCTTTGCGGACATTTCAAATCGCTAGGTCAAATTGAATTGAAATAGGATTGCATTTAGATGAATGTGAACACACACAGAAGTGTTTTGTTGATCTAACAAAAATTTTGTCAAATGAACAAAAACATTTGGTTGTTATGGAGCCAACAAAATTTGTTTTGTTGAAAGAATACACTTACTTTTGTTATTAGAATTGTTTGAATGAAACATGGATTTTGTTGAATCAACAAAAGATTTGTACCACGAGGTAGACTGCGCATGCGCACTGCCGTATAATGAATAAAAAAATTTTGTTGATTTTACAAAGAAACAGGACAAAAGTATTTTGTCAATTCAACACAAAAATAAGTTAATTTAAACGAAATTTCGTTTGATTGAAGAAATGTCTTGCAACAAAACTTCTATAGTTAAATCAACGCGATCATTTCTGCGCGTGAAGTTTTCCACGTGGAAATATCCACATGATTCGAACTTTCGAAATAACTGAACAAATTTAGTGTATATTTTAACAATAAATTCAAAATATGTAGATTGTCTTCAAGCGGATTTTAAACACATACTTTTAGTTTACAGTTTGTATTTGATTTTTTTCCAAATTTTACATCGTGTGGATATTTCCACGTGGGAAAGTTCACATTCTTTACATTTAGAAGAGCGTATACGCTGAGAAAAGTAAACAGTAAAAGTTGTTACTGTACGATAAAAATCACTATTAAATTGTAAAAGTATATATTATTAACTGAATCTTTAAATTTTACTTTAGACTTTTTAAATAAAACATCCACTGTAGCAAAGAGCGTAGTAATTGTTTACCTACATTGCAGTTATTTGTGATACTTAATTTCTCTTACTATACACAAAAAGTAAACAAGTGTAAAAACAAGGATGTAAACAAACGCAAAAACAAGTACGTAAACAAACATAAAAATCAGGATGTAAACATATGCAGCAGCTTTATACGATTGTGTCCTTGTTTTTATATTTGTTTACATTTCGGGTATACTTTTTATTAAGTTTTTAATCGGTGGCCATGACCACAGTTGAATAATAATGCCAATACACTGCATGACATGTCAACTGTTTCTCCATTTATGTCACATTTTTATCTACAACCGACGGAATTTTCGTATTATGTCTGCATTTCATCATCATATTGATATATATGCAGTTTTTCGTTCTCATGTTAAAAACGTACTCTTGATTTTCTCTGTTTTCCTTTTTGTATATGAAAATTTAAATTTTTATACCAATCGATTCAGTGCAACAATTATTTTGTGATTAGTCACAAACCGAACAAAAAAAAGCAAGGTAATAAATTAGATGAACCGAGTCTCGGCCGTATCTGATTTTCAGCATTCATTTCAGGCCGATTTTCATTATTCATCATTCCGCGATAAAAAAACGCAATTCATAATTAACGAAAGAAATCGATTGGGGTACAAAGCGACCGCAAAGCTCATGATTTCGTTAAAAACTCGACACATGATATTACACACCTAGAAACAATTTTGCAACAAGAAACACAGGCACACTGAGCAAATTTTCCATTCAGGAAATCAACTAGTGGAAATCCTCTTGCAATGAAAATCAATTGCTTCGAAGGTAATCGCTGATTATCGCCGCAATTTTTCGAACGGGAATGTCAGTTTGATTATCGTGCATGGCTAATGGAAAAACTATTAAGAAGCGACTTTTTATAAAGTGTCCATTTTTTCATTTTAGAAAACTACTTTCGATTGTTGAGAAATTAAATTATTGAGAATGAATAAATAAATAATCATTGTTTTAATTGTCACAGATCAAATCATTTCGATTCGAAACGAATTGAATTACGAATTTGCGCGAAAAACAAGCTGCCGATTTCCAGGTCATTCGCGAGAAATTTCAACCGAGAGCGAACGGAAATCTTGACGTATCGAGAGCAAAGGTGAAAATATGCCAGTAATTCGTTATCGCTGATATCAGCCGATAATTCTCCGCCTCTTATCTCACAAGCACATCATGTTAAGCAACATGTCGTACGTGATTTTCGATCCAGGTATCACGTGACCTCAGTCTCCTTATTTTTCATGCACCGGAAACGTCTCTGCCTTGCACATTTAATTGCCGATAAAATGGCTCAAGTGCCTAGGAGCTGCGCGTCGATCATGTTGATGCAAGTGCAGCGTCGTTACACGCGTGCTCGTTAAACTCGAAGATTAATTGCGTTTAATCTTGACACGTAACGTCGCATCGGGGCACTTTCACGTTGACAAGCTCAATGTTTGGTCACCGGACGTCATACTATTAATCTTTAACGCGATGTGTCGGTTGCGGTCGGTTAGAAAACGCGGGACAAAAATGCAGCTGCATCAGCGCATAGTATTCGACGGACCGAACATTCTTTCGCTGAGAATGGACATTGTATTTGCAACGGTAATTACAGTCGGTATTACCGGCTTCGCTGATTGAGTGATATTTAGTAAAAAAAATGATTAGAAATTAATCGAAGACGGATTAATGGGAAAATTATGTTGAATTGACTATTTGTTGTCATTTCATATTTGATATTAAATTGAATTTTGATGCACTTTATCGAGAGTAGCAATTTTGCATTTATTTTATATCGTAATTGATAGAATACAAAGATTTAAAAAAGTGTATTTCAATTCACTGTATGCTTCGAGACCAGCACCATCTACACACACACAAAAGATGCATTGAGCGAAGAAAAATGTTCTTGGTTCAAGACAAAATGTATCTTGATGTTTTGCCAAGAATAAATTTTCGTGAGCGAAGAAAAGTTTTCTTGATCCAAGATACGAGCCATATAAGCCAAGAAGATATAAGCCAAGAAAAAATGTCTTGGCACACTGTAAAAAAAGAATGTAAAATTACATGTTAAATTACGTTAAATATAATGTGAAATTACATTTGGTATGTGATATCACAATGTTAATGGAAAATATTACATGCCGAATGTAAATGGAATGTATATCGTGATAATCATGTAATTTTACATGACGAGTGTAAAACGTAGTGTCGTCACAATATCCGCCATGACAGCTGATTTACACTCACACTCACAAAAAGGATGCATTGAGTGAAGAAAAATTTTCTTGGTTCAAGACAAAATGTATCTTGATATTTTGCCAAGAATAAATTTTCTTGAGCCAAGAAAAGTTTCCTTGATTTAAGATACTAAGTGATTAAGCCAAGAAAATATGTCTTGACAGGATAAAATTAGGTTTTAATGGAAGAAAATGATAGCAAAACTTAGTGATTCTTGAACGAAGATAAAGATTTTTGTGAGTGAAGAAATTTATCTTGCTCCAACCAATTAGTATTTTAGACCAAGAAAACATTTTTTTTTCTTAATTCAAAAAAAAAAAAAAAAAAAATTCTTGGCAAAATATCAAGATAAATTTTGTCCAGGAAATCGTTTCAATGCATTGTCTTTGTGAATGAAGTTTGCGCGTTTTCGATGTACAAGTAGGACAAAGGTGTCAGCTTAACGTTACATAATATTGTTAGTAAACAAAATCTTGATCGAGTTGATCTTAATCAGAGACATCTTTGCTGCCGCACGTTGAAGCAATTGATCGTTTACGTTATCGAAGTCACGTAGCCAGTACGTGTTAAAATGGCGCATTTTTGTCGGCCACTTTCAATGCCGATTTGATAGCTCCGGTGGTTCGCGGCGAAACGAGATAAGCTTACGCGCGAGAATGGGACGAAGAAAGCAGGAAAGATAAGCGATTGGAAATGCGAAAAATAAAATGAAGAGCCGATCGCGGAGTTGGCGCTCCGAGACATTTCCAGTGGCCGTCGCCGATTCGATTGGCCGCCGGTAAGTCCACGATTGGCCGCGGACTAGTCGTCCTTGCACGGAAGTTTACGTTAACAAAGTCACGTAGAGCGTTCGCGGAGGGTTGCCTGCAGCTTTGTTCGGTTATTGCCGATCGAAGGTTCGCGAGCGTAATTCGCTTGACTTTATTTTGCAATCCAAGTCGGCCAGTTGACCTGACTAAAAAATGCCTCTGCGGCGTAGGCGGCGCTCGCCCGGCGCGGGCTCCGGTCCGCATGGAAAATCGAGGTCAAAATTGTATGCTCGCAAATTTCGCAACCTTCGTAAGGGATCGCTTCGAAATTTCAAGCAGACGACACGTTCACCGAGAAAACGATATCGTACGATATGGATTGTAAAATTTCCAGCACGCTCATTGGTCGAAAAAAAGTAATCTAACAATGTCATTGGCTGAATAAAGTTACGATATGATATTGGAAACAGTTTATTATATGAAACTGTGCACGTTACAATATATGTTGTGGGGGTTACAATATGGTTTTCTCAGTGTGGGAACGTAAAATTGTAACAAGACAGTACGGCAAATTTTTTCTTTCTTTCTTTATACACAAAACTATTTTTTCGTCAATCGAATGAGAAAGATAGAATTTCGATACCTCCTTCGATATCGATAATTGAAAAGTTCAACATAGAAAACAAAAACTTTGTTGATCGGTATAAAATATATCAAGATGATATCTTGCTGGAATATTGAATCAAAATTTTGATAAAAATAATAAAAATATTCCGTTCATCTATTTGACAGTGTGGATAAAATAAGGCTGAAAAAAGTTTACAACTATTTAACATTTTTACTTTTTTCCTTTTTTAATTCGAAAAAATTATTCAAACAATTTTTTGTGATAAGTTTTGATGTTTTCTTCATCGTGATACATATTTTGATTGATCTAGAATATACTGAGCTGTTGCTCTTCTACAGGTTGGACCAATTTGTAACGTTTATTACAATTAAGCATCCCGAGTAGAAATTATACTAGATTTTCTAGTTTTTACAAGGTGCTCGTAAGATACATATAAGACGTGCTTGTCTAGACCAAATGGGCAATTAACTTGATAGTAAACTAGGATGGTAATTTCTTACAGTAATTTTGTTCAGATTTTGATACGGTTGAATTATTTTGAAATTTAGATCAATGATCAGATCAAAATTTAGATCAAATAAAATCTGCAAATAGCAAAATTTTTAACGAGTTTGTTTCGTTAAACTGTCCTTGTCTCAAAAAAAAAAAAAAAAAAAAATCTATACTTGTCTATCTGAAATTTCAATTTTTTAATATCATTTTTGATACCGAACGCATTTTAGAATAGCTTAAACGAACATGATACTGTCTTCAAAATTTCCAAATATAGGCAGTTCGTATCTTAACTACTATATCGCCGGAGCATGGTCAGAGTCAAAGACACTTGTAAGGTAGAAAAAAGGTCAACTCCTCGTTGACCAGGAATAGCCTTGACTTGACCACGATGCGTTGAATTCGATGACGAAAACGCGGTTCGTTTTCGTCAAGCTTGACTAGTCAGGTTTGTTCGGCAAATTTGGGAGCTAATGGCCACTTGCCCGAAACAACGGCATGGACATTCGTAATAAACGTGGCATTCAAACAAAGACGTTCAGCTATTACATTCGCCACTGGCAATTCAAAATTTACATTCAAAATAGAATGCGAACGTTTAGCCGAAGAAAAATGACTCGATTAATACTACCCAGTAGGTATTATCGTACCACGCAAAACAAAATTAGACACGATTTTTTTTTTTTAAGAGAAAGAAGAAACGATTCATTATACAAACGTTTGGTTTAATTAGAAGACCAAAGTTATTTATATTCAAAATCATAACTTAAGCTATTTTAGGAGCATATTTAACAAAAAAACTTATAAACTGGCCTTGTTGAGATTTCAAATTATGAAATTTGCTAAAAAATCATTTATATTTAAAAACAAAAAGTGTAGGAATTATATACAAACAAAATACAGTCAATGAAAAAAGATCTATTCTTCCAATGCAAACAATTTTTCCGTGTAAAAATGTCTCCTCGGCCTCTTTAACTGAAAATTAAGTTACACCGAACTGATTGATTGTTTTTACATCAAAGTGTATTTTCTAGTTGATACTTTTGACATCACACAATACTAGTTGTTTTCGTGTAACGAAACGTACGTGCAGACGTTATAAAAAAAACATGGAGGCAAAAGTATAAAGATGTACGAATATGACCTCGACGGTTGACATTGGTCGATAGGATAAAAATGTGCATTGGGCAATGCAAGAAGCTGTAAATTTAATTGGACGGCATTATCGGCAGAAGGGTCGCATTTTTCGCGGCGGGAAAAAACAGTAAGTAGAACAGGCGCGGCTGAGTGGCGAACAATGGAGTCGCTTGTTCGCGCTCTTTTGGTATCCTTGAGGCGCAATGAAAAGTCACGAGCAACGCGCGCAGCAACGTCGCTGTTTCTTCTTGACAAAGGTTTCGCGGCTTGAAATCAGCCCAGCGAGGCGACCAAACCACGCGCCGGTACCTCGATCGCGCGACCCACGCAAACCATCCAAACATTGTTTCACAAACATCCCAGTTACATTCATACGGTTATCCCAGGTCAATGCCATTTGCATCGATTCATTCATGATTCATCGATCGTGCCACGCGAACCCTTGATCCAGTAATTTCGTATCATTGGACGGTATTAATCAATTGCTATAGGTAATTGATTGTGATCAGACGTACGATGATCGACGATCGGTTCGTGTGTTTAAGGAACACTTCAAAATGTTGTATCCGTTTCCATTTTTCAATAGTTTTTTTTTTACAATTAAGTCAGTTGACGATCACAAAAAAAAAATAAAGAGACAACGTATTTTAATACTTATTACAATTAACCCCTCGTTGTTATCCTTTTTTTTACAATTTCTTTTGCAGTTAAAAAATTTAGTAGGATTTTTAATAAGAAAAAGAACAAAATATTCCGAAGTTATAAAATAGAACCATTACCGATTTAAAGTGTTTCTTCTTTTTTTTCTTTTAATTTCTTCTTAATTTAAATTTCATTTTAAGTTTTAAATTTTGGGTTTTTAAAGGTGGTTTTGGTGATAATGATAAAAGTGAATTTAATATAAATAATTTTTCTAAAATGTACATCGCTCGTTGATTTAAAATTGTTATTAATATTATTGTGTATAAATGTATAAATACAATAAATTTACATGTATTAAGTTACATTGGATTGGATTATAGAATATAAATGTGTAAACAAAATAACAATACAGAATAAAGTGTACAAGAAAATATTTTTTGGCTATATTTTTATACAAACGCGAATGCAAATAATAATAATAATAATAATAATAATAATAATAATAATGAAAAACGACTAGGTGCCTGAAACGCAGTTCACGGTACTACGCGAAAATGAACGATTCCATAACGTACGGTATTTCGCACGAACGTGCTAAATATTGTAACGACTTAAACAAATCGACGCGCATCAACATCCACGTGGTTTTCCTTAAAAAAAATATAACAGCTTTCATAACTGAATTCAACCGATTTTATTTCGAAAACCAAAATAAAAGTCTATAACTTTCTTTAAATTCAATTTTTGTCGTTTTTTTACAAAAAGCTTTATTTACAGAACTGAATTCCTCAATCGAGCGTCATTTATACCATTTCCACTGCAAAAATCTTTTAAAAAACTACTTGAAATAATAAGTTTGGTAATTTTAAACTACTTGTTACGGTGCAATAGGTAGTTAAAAATTTACATATGAATAAATGAAGATATGAATGCAGTGTAATATCTAGTTCCAAACTACCGAGCACCTAATTTTGAATAATTTTTCAATTGACTTTTTTTTGCGGTGCAAGTTTTATTGAAAAAAAAAAGTAATGTCGGTCAAACTCCCAAACGCGTCACTACTTAGCGCACGTTCTTTTCCTTGGAAATAAGAATTTGCCGGGGAATAAATAATACTCCTTGTTCCCAAAGGATTATAAAAAATATCACATGCACCGGAGACGAGCGATTCCACGGGGGAAAATAATGTAGCGGTGAAGAGGGTCGGCACTCGACTTCACCTCCGACTGCCTTTGCCGGTGCTCGGTTTCGTCTCGCGCGACTACTTTAGCCGGGCAATAAACATTCGTTTCTCTCCTCTGTCGCACGCGCCGCCTCGCGATCCAATTGACTTTGAACACGCAAAAATACTATCAAATTTTGTTACAAGCTACAAGTTAATAGTCTCAATCCCATTCGGCTTTACGATGCACCCACTACTTTCAGGTAATTCTACTATTTACAACTGAAAAGTTGAAGACTTCGAAATATCAGACAGTAACGGCGTCTTATAAATTTATTGTTATTCAACGTGACATTAAAAAATTAACGAAAACAGAAACCATTACCATTAACTTTATTTCTTTAGCAATTCAGTATCGCCACTTTTTTTTAAATTTTATCTGACGATAAAAATACATTTTTCACAAACGCTTATGTAAAACGTGTTCATGCAACTTGTATCAATGCATAAATTTTTTAAACTGACAGTGAAGCACAAATTATATCCTTTTTTCTATTAATAGAATAAATTAATCTTTTTATGATACTTCTAATAGTCTCAAACACTATCGCATGTTTAAATGCAACGGTTAACAATAATAACCAATGATTTGCAACAACAAAAAATCAGGCAAATGAATCAGACAATTGAATTACAAAACGGCGCGAATAAAAAACGTGATCCGTCGATTAATCGCGCCATTAACAAGCAAACGTCATAATCGCATTCGCGAGCGTGGATGCGGAATATCGTGAAATCCGTTTCCTCGCATTTCCTACGCCGCTCGTTCAAATGGAGCACATTTTTTTCAATTTCACTAACGACCTTGCGCCGCACTTTGATTCGTTATTATGGCGCTACGTTCCCTTCGCTCGTGCATTTCGTTAATCACATTTCTTACAATCATATTGCCCGTTTCTTAAACGTCGATACTCGTTTCTTAAGGTTGCGACTGTCCTGCGCTCGATACATTTTCGAAATTGCAAATTACAAGTTGCAACTCTCTTGGGACACTTATCACAAATTTTTGTCACTAAAAGGAATGTGGGTCGAGACGGACACCTTCGCGTTCTGGAAAATATACTCTACATTTTTGAAGAGCAAGGTTTCAATTTTTTTCCAACTTATTTACACAGTAGCGAGTGTCGTGTATTTCAATTATAAAACAATCCCAAGGTTAAAGGGTCAATTTTTTATATTTATTCACGCACAAATTTTACATTTCTGGTGTTCAATGCCTTGACTAGGGAATTCCAGTTACCGATAATGAAATGTTTGATTCTAATAAAAAAAAATCTTGAATCGATCGTTCAAAAAACACTCGATTTCGACTAGAATTATTTGTCAGAGCGAAGATCTACCGAGCATTGATAAATTGTTTTGATTTTGAACGCATGAATATTAATAGCCGACTAAGGTATTCAATCGATTGCGCCATGCGCGCCTCGGTGTCAATTAATTATTAGAAATCAATTGTTGCGGCCGTCTAGTTAAAAGTAAGGAAAGAATAATTAGCGAGCGGGTGTGGTGAAAAAGCATGAAAGTTGTGGATAATGGAGCAACAAAAGGCCGATTTTTCTCAGCCAAGGTTGGTTGCCGGCTTGCGACATCGCGTGTGACATTTTCGTTATGAATCCGAGCGTTTTTGCCGTTGTGCCAGTGAAAACGCGTGTTCCTTGCAAAACGGCATTTGCGAAATTAATGCGAAATCCTCATTAGCCGGATTACCGTGCGTAAACGCCGCGGGAACCTCTCTCCGCGGTCTCGCGAAAACAAAACCAAACTCATTCCGGATCAGCCGTTTCGCGTTTCGTCATTGTCCTGCTCTTTCCACCAGTTTGCGTGAAAACGTAATGCGAGAGACAACGTTCCATTAGCGACCGATCGATTGTTTAGACAATCAATTACAAAATAATGTTTTCAAAGAGTCGTGTACCTATCTTTTTTCCGTCTTAGAAGAGAAAAATGAAACGAAAGAGAGATATATATTGTTATTCTCAGATAAGGGATATAAAAAAAGAAAAAAAAAGTAGCGATTCGTAATAATCGACACGAGAATCCTGAGGGAAATAGATATTCAACAAGACAATCCAGATCGCCAATTTAGATAGTTAGAAAATAGATAATCAAATTTGTTATTTAGATAATTAATATTGATATAATTCAGATTGCCTGTCTAGAATATTCGCTTTGATTCTTCAAATATTCAACTTCATCTCTAACTGCGGAAAATTCTTGATTATCTTTAGATACTTAAATTGACTATTCGAGATAGCTGTTTTAATTATCATCTATTTTTCCACGAAAAAAATGGCCTTTCCATCACAGCCGTTTAAGTTCTTTCACAATTCTAATGAATTTCCAATTGTCGTCATTCATGCGTTTCGTTCCTCATTGCACACGAAAATGAAGCTCATTAATTGTTGTTTGCATTTAAGATTACATAAAGTCGTTTGCAATTCTTGCGATCATCATTTAACCTTTCTATTAATTACTTTGCATGTATAAGGAAAGGATATCGTATCATTAGATTGCCTAATCGTTGATTCAATGAATACTGTAATTACTGTAATATAAGAAACAAACGACGAATATTTATATGTATATACATATGAAAATGTTTGGGGCAACAGTCGGACCACGTGGTGAAGCTACTTTGCCGAATCGGCGCGAAGACTCTCCCAATGCAGGCAGGGATGCCAAATGCGTGGGAAAATCCTCTAAAATCTGACAATAATATTAGTTGTTAGATTGGGCGGTTTTTCCCACGAATCTGGCAACCCTGAATGCAGGCAAGCCGGCCGGCGTTGGGAGACCAGTTGCCCAAAAGTAGGATGGTAGGTGCACCAAACTAACGCAAAGTCTTTCCCTCAAATAGCTCAACTAATCTCCCGATGCAACTATTCTTCCATTTTTTTTTCTTTTTGTTTGAAAAAGACATTTTTGCTATTGTCTGGTAATTTATTACGTACACTCAGAAAAAATATACAGTTAATTTTCTGATAAATTTAGCAGAGTGAACTTGTAATGAATTTATTGGAAAAAATTGTGCAATAAATTCTATGATTTGTTTTTTAATTTGAGAAAAAAAAAAGGATGAACGTTAAACAAATCGTAGAAATTGTAGAAAACTATTCTGTTAATTTTTCTGCGTGAATTAATGATGTGTCTATAAATTATCTGATTAATTTATATTAATTAGTATGTTTTCTCAGCAAATAAGTGATAAATTATTATCTTGGTATCGTAAGCTATTTTTCAAAATTAAAAAAAGGCCAGTGATTGAATTAAAAAATTTATTATAAAATATTAAACCACCTGCTAGTAGTGTAGTGGTGATATTAATTTTCGGACATTTTTTTATAAATAATATATAGTATACGGTTGCTAATAACACTTATTCCATATGTTTTTTCTTTTCTTAGAAAACTGAGAAAAAAGAAGAAAAAAGGTACACGCTGGAAAAAAACAAAGATATTAATTTACTTTGCTCAAAGCTTACATCATCATTTTGATGAATTATGAATATCTCACAGAATTCAAGTTATAGTTTACATAATAAGAAAAAAAAATTACAATATTAGAATTTATTAAATACTATGGAAAAAAAAATATCGAAGTAAAAAATTTTTTTCTCTTTTGTTATTAGAAAAGTAATTATAGACGGATTACAAAAACATTGTAATACAATAAGAACATTGTTTAATATTATTTTAAGATTGTCAAACTATAATATTTTTTTCATAATTGTGGAAACAATTTTGAATGATATCTGTCAAAAATGTTATGGAGAAAAATAAAAGTAAAATTTAATAACTGATTTCTCAATACGTAAAATGTAAACATAACATATCTTTCTATAATTGTCTTATTTTATATTATCTTGAAAAAAAAAAAAATAATAATAATAATAATGAAACGTTTTGTCTTACAGACATTAAACTTGTGAAATACGTGAAATCATTTCGAAAGATTAACGATGAACGATAGAAATATCCCGCCTCAACGAATGTGCAACTTATTCGCCGGAAATTCACTTTTAATTACTCCCTACACGCCGTGCATAAATAGAACGAATTGCGCCAGAATAATTAACTATTCCCAAATACACTCGGCAAATAAACATCATTTTCAACGCTCGAAAGTCAAGTCCGAAAACTAAAATTATCGCCAATTAAGTCGAGCCCGAAGTCGACAACTCGCGCCCAAAGTCGGCTTCTGCCCCCTGTGAAAAAAGTTGCCGGTTAAAAAGATATATAATTTAATTATACGGAATGCTGCATTTTTGTTTGTCATTTTGTCCAAAAGAGTCAAGCCGTGATATCGCAGAATTTAAATTTAAATGCCAACATTGTAGCGCTCCTTGCCGACCGAAATAACTTGTCTTCTTTCAAAACAGACGGCTAGAGCCTTCGCTTGGCACCGATATAATGTATGTATAAAATTTCCGCTGGTATTGTTTATCAATGTTGGAACATAAAGAGGCGATAATACCCCGAGAGAGAAAAAAAGAAAAAAAAGAAACAGAGAAAGAGAAAAAAAAGAGAAAGAAAGAGTAAAAAGGAAGGAGGGGGGGGGGGGGCAAACGAAAATGGACTCCTTTGTACTCTTTAGCCGAGCCGTGTACCGATTGTTTTGTCGAAATTTTGTTCTCCACGGGCACACGAGCCTTTTTTGCCAGCGAGGTCGAGTTCTTTGTCGCCGACGGCAAGTGCAATGGCCGGGCGCGGTTGCCAGGCGACGAGAGTGATCTCCGACGGGTGCGTGTACCCCGTCAAATTTGGGTTATCGACTGGCAAGGCGAGCGAGACGAGCCGCTGAGAGGAGCGGGGGGCGGGGGGGCGGCTGATCGGTATGCCGATTGGCACCGGGTTATGTAACCTCACCTTGACCGCATCGCGGGATCCTGGCCGTTCATTGTTAATGCCACCAGCGGGCCCGATTAATTGACGCCCGGCGACAAAAAAAAAATAATAATAATAAAAAAAAAAAAAAAATATCGTTTGCTCCGCAGCCGATTGCGACATGACCGATCTGCCTGTGAATTGCAAAAATTGGCGATCGAAAAAGGCCCGGCGCTCGGGTGACTTCGGTTGCGACATCCGTCTTTTATTAGCATCGGATAAAATGCTCGTCGGGACACCTTCGACTATTGATAAGGAGAATGACTCATGTCTGACGGATTCCGTTCGCTAGAAGAACGGCAAAATTTGGACAGAAATGACTTTTCCAAGCGCTTGCTATGAGTAACCGATCGTTTAATAACTATTAAGTGTCTTAGTTGAGGGCTAATAATGCCAGATGAATTCACAACATTTAATCGTTTCTGATATAAATAAAAATTACGAATTCGAAATCTGGATCTATTTAATATAATGCATCAATACTTTTCTCTTAACTCTCATTACTAACGATCATTAATAACATTATGATAAGGATAACCTGACGTACGAGTTGAAACATACACGGGAAAAAATCGTTGTTAAAAATCCAACGAATTAACGATGCTTTTATTTTAAACTTAATGTTAACCTAAAAATATCAGGAGAACGTCAAGGTTTTTTAGCTCAACAATTAAAAACTGACATTCTATGAAAAGTCAATCTCAAACTGCTGAATCGATGGTCGGTATTTGTTGGATCAACAACGAATCACTACCGACTTAACAATTACAAGCCAACATTGAATAAAGTGTAATTTCAAATGTACAAGAAGTTCCATACGTATATAATATA
>JABFOV010002001.1:6946-21847 GCA_022817685.1 Aradophagus sp. ZL-2020 | reverse complement strand
AAATCCAATTGTTGTCCAATTATGGGGCAATAAATTTGGCCGAGGACCTCGTCCAAAACTTGGACAATTCAAGACCGGATAATTGTTCAATTTCATAGGAATACTCTCGGCCAAGCATGGGCCTTGCATAGTAACTACGAATAACCGATGATATCGTACGAGTCTAGGATATATCTATAACCGTTTCTGATACCAGACATCAGCCAATATAATTTCCCACGCTTGGCCAATGCTAAGCCCACATCGAAGCTTACTTGTTCAGTTACTAAAATATAGGCCAATTTTCAACCAATTGGCCAGTTTCAGGGGTCCGAGAATGTGGGCTTTAACTCGATCCCACGCTTGGTTTGTAGGGCGTAAGCGTCAATCTTGCGATTTCGACTGAAGACACAGTAGCTGCCTCAATGTCTAAAGAAGCCACATCGCAATTAGGCTTCCTTCCCGACAGCGATATTAAAACAGCTGAATTGTTATGGGTCATCCACATTATCATCACAAAAGCAAGTTTCCGAGCTCAAGAAAGAATTTGTAATCTGTTCAAAAAAATGTTTAAAGACAGTCGCATAGCATCAGAAATGAAACTTAGTCGGTCAAAAACGGCATATCTTGCTTGTTTTGGACTCGCACCGTATTTTCATGTCCAGCTTACTGACCACGTGAACTCTGCAGAGCATGTTGTCGTGTGTTTTGATGAGTCCTTCAACAAAATATCGAAGCTACAGCAAATGGACTTGGCTATTCGGTTTTATGATGAAACGAAGAATGAAGTTTCAACACGCTATTGGAATTCTTCATTTTTGGGTTATTCTTCGGCGCCAGATCTCCTGCGGGGGTTTAAAGAAGGGCTTGGAGAGAAAATAGACCGACGAAAAATTGTACAGGTGTCCATGGATGGGCCAAATGTAAACTGGGCATTTCTTGATTTATTAAAAAAAGACATGTCTACGTGCGAAGAAGACCCTAAAATAATTGATATAGGGTCATGCGGCTTACAGATAGTTCACGGTGCATTCCAGGTGGCATTCAGGAAAAGTGGATGGGAAATCGACAGCTTCCTGAAATCCATTCACAACGTTTTCAAAGAATCTCCTGCTCGCCGCGCTGATTTTGTGTCCATAACGAAGTCCACAGAATTCCCTCTAAAGTTCTGCAATTGTCGCTGGCTCGAAAACGTTCCAACCTGTGAGAGGGCAATCAAAATACTACCTCATCTGAAGGCGTATTTTAACAGCAAGAGTGCCAAGTTACCTGACACTTATTCCGTAAAAAAGTCAGTTGAACTTCTTCAGGACCCACTTTTACTCCCTAAATTACAATTCTTTTTAACGATAGCTTCAACATTTGAACCATTCTTAAATGAGTTTCAGACGTCGAAGCCCATGATTCCATTTTTACATTCTAGTGTTCACGACATAACTCGCCAATTGATGGAACGGTTTGTCAAACCCAACGTGCTGGAAGAAGCAAATACGGCATACAAGATGATGAACATTGACATTAAAAACGTTGACAACGGAGTGAAATTGCGACAAATCAAAATCGGTCCAGCTGCCAAGATTTCGCTCGAAGAAGCCCGAGTGAAGAAGGTCGATGCAGACCGATACAGATTAGAAGCCAAAAATTCTCTCGTTCAAATGGTTGCGAAACTGGTTGAGAGAAGTCCGTTAAAATATAAATTTGCGAAGGTCTCTACTTGCCTTGATCCGAAAGAAATAATTTCCAAGCCTGAGAAATGTGAAGTTGACTTCGAAACCTGCGTCGGAATGCTTTTAGCTAACCACCATGTCACGGGGCTCGAATCTGATCGAGCAATCCTTATTAAGACTATTATATTCTTAATAGTCTCAATATTTTCTCACGGTAACGCCTTTGTCGAAGGGGCGTTTTCGATTAACAAGGACATGTTGGTGGAAAACTTGCACGAGGAATCTTTGATTGCGTTAAGAAGAGCTTAGGATGGTATTCATGACGCAGGTGGAGAAGGAAGCATAGTCGTTAATCGAGACATGCTTCAATATGCTCGTGGTGCCTATGCTAAACAGAAAGAAGCTGTGGAAGAAAGAAAGAAACGGGAAACAAAATAACAGCGTCTAAGTAGATTTGAGAGAGAAGAAAGAAAAAGAAAAGCTGAGGAATCAATTGCGTTAAATAAAGAGAAAGAAGAGTTGTTAATCAAACAACGTTAACTGGACCTAAAAATAAAGAGACTGAAAAAGAAAAACTAAAACATATCATATAGGATCATCATAAATTGTGATTAAAGTTGAATATGGTAAATCAGATGTTTTATCGTCAACATTCTCTGATTAATATTGTTTTATATATTATGAATATGTTTAATTTTGTTATTGTGGAATAAAAATGTTTAAATGTAACAAAGAATATAAAATTTCTGTTATTTATTAAAAATTACCAAAAATAATGTTCTTTTAAAAAAGTATATATTTGTTATTTGATGGAAAATCATATACAGGGAAAAAAATGTACCACGGGGATAATACAGGGAAAACACAGGGAAAATATATTTAAGTAACTGCTGGTCACCCTGGTGGAGTATGAAAGGCATCCACAATGAAATTGTCAATTTTCAATTTCACATTTTAATCTTATGAAGTACTACTTAAAATCATCTGTATTTTAGGATTTTCCGGTACAAAACGAAGAGGAAATCAACGAAGAAATTTAGTTTAAAAAATGAAGATATCTTTAAACTTGAAGTTAAATTTGAAAAAACATTAATTCAACTTTTATTTTGTTTTGTATTTTTGTTTGTATATTTGTTAACAACGAATTTTATGTTAAAATAATGTAGAACACTTTGTATTTTTAGTTAAATGTTTCTGGGAGATTTATTTATATTTTAAATAATTTTAAAAATTGTATTTTAATTTTGCAGAAAAATGTGCAAGAAATATTTGCATAATGTTAACTACACAATGTTATATAGTTTCACTATTTTTTTCATGTTAACAAATAGTTATTAAGACAAAAAATTAATAATTACACTTGAACTCTTTGAGGTAGCATTCTGTAAATGTAAAATTATGATTTTACTTTTTCGAATTTTAATCCAAGATATTAGGTTTTTAACTTTTAACAACGATTTTTACTAAATTAATTTGTTGGCGAACGAGATATTTAATATTATTATTATTTATGTTATTATAATGCTTGTAACAATTAAACACCTTTGTGCCAAATAAAATTGATCAGTAAACAAGTGGTACAAGATTTCTATCGCATCCTTTATATTATATTTTTTTTGTTCATTAAAATTTATTGGTACCTTTATTTCAACATTTATGTTACATTTCAAAAAAATTTTTTATCTCTGTTTTCCATCGTTATTGAATAGATATAAATGTAACTCTTCAACACGTTAATAAATCGTCTTCTACAAATTTTACAGGAGTCTTCGGAAAAGTTATAAAAGCGGTTTTGAAACCGTTACTTAAACGATTTCCAATATGTAGCTGTGTAACACTGCATATGATTTTGAGGTTGTTTTTTAACGTTTTCTACACCTTTAAAAACGTCTACAAAACCAACATATGCAACTTCTTGTAAACCACATTTTGCTCACCTATATGCTGCGACATTTTTCGTCATAGCAAAAGCATTATAAACGTTATGACCGATTTCATAAACGTTTTCTAAACCAAAGTTAATGTTTGTTTTTACCGTAACAAGAGGTTTTCTAAACGTTCCTGCTCCGTATGGGATAGTGCTAGCTTTTTCTTTAAAGTACAGTTTATCTATACGTGCTCAAAAAGAAATGATTCTTATGCTTAAAATATGTGCAGGTTCAGAATTTTCTGAGCTTCAGTTAACTAATTATGAAATAAGTTTGACTAGTAAAGATCAGGAAAACTAGATAATTTACAACTTTTATTGTAAAAAATGTCAATCTATTATTTTAGAGGCAAGGAAAATCTGCGTCATAAAAAGTGAACTAACTTGTCCTAATAAAAATTGCTGTCATGTGAACGATGTAGATTTGCAGAAAGATAATTATTTTATAACTATTGATATTGAACGACAGATGTTAAAAAATGAAAAAATTACAAATTCATTATATAATAATTGTAGAAAAAGTTATTTAAAGGAAAGCAACATCTATAGTGACGTTTGTGATAGTACTTTATACAAAAATATCAAAGAAGCTGAATCAAACGTTTTAACTTTTAACTTTAATATAGATGGTGCACCCATATTTCACAATTCTTCCCGGAGTATGTGGAACTTGCAAGTATTAATTAATGAATTAGATCTAAAGTTAAGATTCTCAAATATTTTACTTGCAGCTGTTTTGATAACATCGCATGAACCTAGTGCACTATTAATTAATATTTTTTTGTTGTCGTTTGTTAAACAAATCACTAAAATTAATGATTCTGGTATTCGCATTTATAATACACACGGCGATTTTTTCATTGTTAAAATACAATTATTATGTGCTACTGTTGACTCAAAAGCAACCTTTAATTCAATAAACCTTTAATTTAAAATAGACTTCATTTTAATGGATTTTATGGTTGCACATTTTGTTACCAAAAAGGAGTTTATAAATGTGGGACAGTCCGTTATTATCTTTCAGATAAAGAGCCAGATTTAAAAAGTAAAGAATCTCACAAACGAGATATTATTATTTTTGAGGAGTGTAAATCATTATTAAAAAGTTTTGGAGTTAAAAGACCATGCACATTAGTTGACGTCCCAGAATTTGATATCGTTTGGGAATGTAATTTTGACAGCATGCATACCATTTACTTAGGTGTTGCTAAAAACATTTCATTACAAATGTACAATTCATTACCAGTAACAAGTCGCAACCTTGTATATGCACGTTTAAAAAATATTCATCCTATCCGAGAATTGCAAAAGAGGCCAGAAACATTAAATAATACTTCTGCTATGAAAGCGAAAGACTGGAGGTGTCTACTTTTATTTTTTAGTATTCCTGTTTTTAAAAATCTAATTAATGATACTAGTTTGAATATTTTAATTTCATTAGTTTACTGTATTTAAAAAATATCACAAAAAGACATAAATTAATCAGATTTAAGTGAAGTAGAAGAAAACATTCTTCGTGTTTGTGCTATGTGCGAGTATGAATTTAGCGAACAATTTGTTACATATAATTTGACTGATATGACTCAATGTATAAAAAAACAGGTCCTTTATATTGTACATCAACTGCACCATATGGAAGTCATATTTTTTTTTTTTTGTTTTTTTTTTGGACCAATGGACCAAAAAGTGTTGATCACCAAATGATTACAAAGCATTTACAATGTTTAATATTTAAATCAGAAGACTTTGAACATATTGAAAATATAACTCTAAAAGATTACTGTAAAAATTTATTTTCCAAAAATATGTTTTATAAAGATGACACGTCTTTTAATGTCTCGTTTTCAGATGCATTTTATAACTGTCACGGTGTGATGGTGTACAAAAAATGTATTTACAAAGGTAAAACTTTACAAAGGTAAAATGAAAGGTAAAGGAAGAATGAAATTTCCATTTTGTTTATTTTTGTTTACCGTTAGAGGTTACGATCTTCTGTCCTATTCTAAAAGGCTTAGGCGATTATTACAAACGCCTCAGCCATTTATAGTTTTCTGCGTGTGTAATTATAATAAAACTTGAACAATACACGTTTATTTGTTTATATTTATTAATAATTATTTTATCCATATTTATTAATTAGAATCCAACTATTATCGCGTCATAATTTTCCGCATGGTTAGATGAACCTTAAAAATGGGGATTGAAACTTCGTGAATCAGATCTGATGTATTCTCTCAAACGTAATGTTTTCTGAATAGAATTTAAAAAAGAATTTAATAAAAAATCACCATTTTTCTTTTTCTATTTTAATTTTATGTGATAAGTCAACGTAATATATCGATGGTTCTTAGGAACAGTAACTTGTTTTAAAATATCGTTGGAAACAGTCTCGTTTCAAAAAATCGGAGAAAACTATCTTATTTCAAAATATAACCGCAAATTATTGTCACGTTTCAAAATATTGCTGAAAACTGTCTTGTTTCGAAAAATCGTTTAAAAACAAGATAGTTTTTATGGTAACGATTGAAACAAGAGTTAGAAACAAGTTATATTTTGAAACAAGATAGTTTTCTCCGATTTTTTGAAACGAGACAGTTTCCAACGATATTCTGAAGCGAGTCACTGTTCCTAAGAGCCATCGATATAACACAATAGTTTTGGCGCCCATTTCATCCCATTAAGAGAAAAAAAAATCATACTACCTGTATTAGCAAAACTATTCGAGTAAATTAAGTAATTGATGAAAATAATAAAAATCTTATTTTCTATTTTGTAACAACGATAATTAGTTCTTTCTTGAAATAATAAATGGTTATAGTGTACTATTAAAGAAAAGTAAAATTTTGTGAAATTTTTACATTATCCATTTGATTTTTGTACGTATTGGCGTGAAATAATAAATATATAATAATAAATTACATATTTTATATATTCAAAATATACAACTCTATAATTTAATTATGATATAGCTATATACTTATATCACAATCAAAATATAGAATGTTATCTTTCACATCACAAAATTCAACAAAAATAAAATAAAGATTCGATCGAAAATAAATAACTGAAAAACCTTCGACTGGAAAAGCAATCAATTTAAATTTCATGTATCAATAATTGTAAAAATTAACATTCTTTCGTTAAAACTTTTGGTGGCCCTGAAAAGGGCCGTTTGTTTTCTGTTGCCTTTGTTATCCGAATCTAACTTAACCTCCAAAACCGTACAAAGTACGGCCTTGGCGTTTGAGAGCGTATACGACGTCCATGGCAGTGACGGTCTTGCGCTTGGCGTGCTCGGTGTAAGTGACAGCGTCACGGATGACGTTTTCAAGGAAAACTTTCAGAACGCCACGGGTTTCTTCGTAGATCAATCCGGAAATACGCTTAACGCCACCACGGCGAGCCAAACGGCGGATGGCGGGCTTAGTAATACCCTGGATGTTATCACGAAGAACTTTGCGATGACGTTTCGCTCCTCCTTTTCCCAATCCTTTTCCTCCCTTTCCGCGTCCAGTCATTTTTCGATCACTTGGATAAACGTAACTCGTCGACAGAAATCGAAGGTCTAATACAACACAGCAATTTTTAGTGGTTTATATAGAGACTGACGGACGTGTTTATCCCCTCTAACATTTTTCAGCCAATAGGAAAGAAGTGCGTTTTGATTGGACGAGAAAGGCAGTTGTTCAATTCTGACAGCCAATTGAGATGAAAGTGATCTCGACTAATATTAAAGGATGACACATTTCGATAAATATTTTTACATATTTTTTACGTTATTTTTAATAATCAAATTTAAAATTTCAATTGTGAATGTTTACTATTTATGTTAAGCACGTAAAATTTGAATTTTTTTTACGTTGAACTAATATTCTTGAAGTCGTTAACTTTGAAACCTTTGTTATACGTTCAAGCATCTGTTATGACAAAGCATTGGTACCAAATCACGGGCATCGATCGTTTAACGGACCTTCTAAAAATGAATATTTCAGTTATACCGGTTTCATACTTTCATGTTCAGCTGCTCATTCGGTGACGGAATTATAAAATAAAATGCAAGATTCGATTGTATACATAAAATAACACGATTCTACATTTCCCTACATTACATTTGGGAAAATGATATATCCGAAAAAAATCGAAGAAATCTTAGAATAATTCGGAAAAACCCCGGCAAAAAAGTCTGAATAATTATCCGGAAATCTTCAAATAGTCGTGAATTGTGAAATTTTTTTAACTTTTTCAGGCCTCATTGATGAATATGAAATTGTTAAAAACCATTAAATAAAATGTTTCAAAAACATGCCTAAAATTTATACATATATGCATCAACGAAATTTGAAAAAGTCGGAAAGTCTGTAAAGTTCGAGACTATTTGGAGAATTCCAGATCATTTTTCAACCATTCTTTCAAAATTTATCGGACTTATTTTTAAATTTCTTTAATTTTTTTGGTTGTATCATTTTCACAAACTTATAACATTAATGTTATGTAAACTTTTATAATATATTATAAAAAAATATATATATTATATATTTTTAATTAAATTTTTTATGATATATTATTCATATATACGTGCCCTACTAAAACGAGAATTATATTATTAATATATTAAGAACATATTGCAAATGCAATATAATAAATTTATTCACTTTTGAACAAAAAAAAATTATTTTTATGCCATTTAGGTTTTTTTTTCTTTTCTAACAACAAATCATAAGCATCATATTGTTTAAGCGGGAACTTGAAGATATCAAAGTATAAAATTCCTAAAAATTCCTCAGGTTTTATTTGATTTTTACCAATTTTTTTTTATCCTGGAGGAAATGTAAGTTTGACGGTAAATTGAAAGGCAAATTACTAGTTTTATTTTCAAATGCAATATTAACAAGGAATTCAAAAAATGTTCCATTCTTTCACTACTTCCACTATTTATGGCTTCCACTATTTTCACGGTCTGTTTTCCATCAAGACTAGTTCACTTTCAATTTTTTTATCTTTAAATTTAACAAAAACTACCGCCTTTTGAATTGAAGTGAAGAGTTTAATTTTCTTTTTAAGGAAAGCGAAAAAAATTTGTCTTTTGATTTTAAACAGCCATTTTAATTGATATAATAAATGACAGTTATCAATTGTCGAATCAATTTTTCATCAAAAAATTCGAATTCAGCGACGCAAAAAATGTAAAAATACGAATTCGGAATAATTACGTACTCAAATGTACGTAAGAAATGTAAATAAATAAATAAACTACGCTTTCCTTAAATTAAATTAAATTACATTTTAAAATTTCAAAAATTCAGTGGCACGTGTTGCTTGTTTTCGAATCGAATGAAATTTTGCAAAAATATTTATTTATTATTCTATACCTATCTAAAATCAGGGAATAAAAGAAATTCGAACGTTGCAAATTTAACGGCCACCTTAATGTACATGTTATTTTAAAAGAAAATTCATTATATATTATATGCGTATTATTTTTAGTTAACTTAATATGTTCGAAATATGTAATTCTCAAAAACCGACGAAAAACAAAACGGAATAAGAGGGAAATAAAATACCATTGTCATTTACAGAAACAGTTTTTAGTTACTTTTCCTATAAATTTAGCAAAGTGAACTTATAAGTGGCCATTTTAAATAGTTCTGATAAATTTGCAGGAAAAAAATTGTGTGGTTTCTAATAGTTATGCTTTAATTACAGGAAAAACTTGTACAAATTTAAGAAACGTCATAGAAACTACACAATTTTTTCCCATAAGTTTATTGAAACAAAGTTAGGATTGTCACTTATAAATTAATTTTCCTAAATTTATAGGAAAATGTACTGTTAATTTTTCTGCTTGTATAAGTGGTTCCTCACGGTTACAGGATTACGTCTGTATAAAGAAGAAGAGGAAAGTCACACGAAATGAGAGAGCACACGAAACAGTTGAGCGCTGCGCCAATAAAAATGCTTCGAATGCGAGGAGCGCTTTGATTGGTGCGGATGTGCCTTTTTACAGAGCTTATAATAAATCGACTGGCGCTGTCTCGAAATCAGTTCTCCTGTATTCGTACAAGTTAACACATCGTTATGGCTCCAAAAACAAGTGGAAAAGCTGTAAAGAAGGCCGGTAAGGCTCAGAAGAATATTTCCAAAACCGACAAGAAGAAGAAGCGTAAGAGGAAGGAGAGCTACGCCATCTACATCTATAAGGTGCTGAAGCAAGTTCACCCTGACACCGGCGTTTCCAGTAAAGCGATGAGCATTATGAACAGCTTCGTCAACGATATTTTTGAACGCATCGCCGCTGAAGCTTCCCGCCTCGCTCACTACAACAAGCGCTCGACGATCACGTCCCGGGAAATTCAAACCGCCGTTCGTCTTTTGTTGCCCGGCGAACTTGCCAAGCACGCCGTCAGTGAGGGCACCAAAGCCGTCACTAAATACACCAGCTCGAAATAAATTCAACACATTTGATGTGATCATTGACAACAAACAATCGGCCCTTTTCAGGGCCACTACATTAATCAAACGAAAGATATTTTCTTATTACTCAACTTTCTCAATTCCTATTTGAGTTTAAATACATAGTTAATGACTTCAATCAAATATACAATACATTCCTCTTTGTAGTAAATTCCATTCCTTCAATCACCCTTTTTCCGCAACTCGAGTCTGGCCTGTTTTTGGCGCGCTAATTCAAAATTGTGTACTTATTAACCGCCTTTTTTCTTAGTTCTGAAATATTTAATTTAAAAACATGAAGATTTTTATATTTATTATTAAATTCAAAAAGATGGTAGATAAAAAGTGTTAATAAACACATAATTATTGTTACTGGAAAAAAATCATAGTTCAAAAGAAATTGTTTTTTATTATGTATTTATTATTGTTCATTAGTTTTAACACATTAACAATTATTGTATTATTTTAAGTTTAATAAAAAATAATGGTAAATTTCCGAAACAATTATTCTTTTCAACTAATCAATACACTTTTTAATAATTTTGAAATATTTTTAGGGTTATTCATCGCCGCCAAGCTACATGCCAATCCCGTGCGCTAAAATTTAGGAAAATATTACCAGATTCCCTTGCGGAATTAATATAACTTCTGCAACCCGTTAAAAGTGCTCGAAGAAGTGCTCGCGCCCACGTACACGGCCAGCACGGGTTACCCCGTGCAGAATAAATATAGTTTCTGCAACTCGTTAAAAGTGCACGGAGATGTCCCCGTGCTCGTGTACGCGAAACTTTGAAACCACTTTTGAATTCATATTTAGTACATTTCATTACTAACATAAATAATTTGCTTAAACATAGTATTATAAAGAAAGAAAAACATTTTACATTCAATGTAAAATGTTTTATATGTGATACTCTGGCTAGGACTTTTTCGAAAAATGTGAAAGGACATCAAAGATATGAATCATGTAAGAGACGTACGATCCATTGATTACACCAAGATCGTGGAATGTTACCTGAAATAATTTGCGCAAAAAATTCAGATAAAGATGTATTTTCCTTATCAAAAATATGTAAGGTAATTTCAGTTTTCGCTTAGTAAATATGAAAACATAGACTTAATTAAAAAAAATGATTTCTATAATTTTTTTTCATAAATTTTTATATTTTTCCATTTTTGTATGTATAAATAGTTTAAACAAGATCCTTTTAATGTAAAAATTAATTTTTCAACATAATACGTATTTTCTAATATCACATCAATTCATATTTTTATTGTACTTTGAAAATAATGTAAACTCGTTATCAAAAGTTCAATTCCTTTATTTCGTTCAACATAAAATTTCAATTTCAATTATGTAAGTAAGAAAAAAATTCTTCGCAAGAATGATTTGGTGGCCCTGAAAAGGGCCGTTTGTTATAAGCTGATGACGGCTTTAAGCTCTTTCTCCTCTGATACGGCGTGCCAATTGGATGTCTTTTGGCATAATAGTAACGCGCTTGGCGTGAATAGCGCACAAATTCGTATCTTCAAACAATCCAACCAAGTAAGCTTCACTCGCCTCTTGAAGAGCCATCACAGCCGAGCTCTGGAAACGCAAGTCAGTCTTGAAATCCTGAGCGATTTCACGAACCAGCCGTGGTGGAATGGTAACTTGCGGATCAGCAATTCGGTACTCTTCTGGTAACGACGAATTTCACGAAGAGCCACGGTTCCGGGCCTGTATCGGTGCGGCTTCTTCACTCCTCCGGTAGCTGGCGCACTCTTGCGGGCCGGTTTGGTTGCCAGTTGTTTCCGCGGAGCCTTTCCTCCAGTAGACTTGCGAGCGGTTTGCTTTGTACGAGCCATGACGAAGTCGATGCGTTCACATAGAAACAGCAAGAATTAACGAATTTTTTGAAAAAAACCCTCTATTTATACTTTGTCTAAAATCAAACCTAACTCCCATTGGACAAAATCGCATGGTGGGGGTAAAAGCAGGAAACATCTTCCGTCAATCAGAATCGATCGTCTCGCTGCCGTCTGATTGGAGCAAATCGTCCGATGAGGGTAAGAAGAGGAAACACTCGCCACCAATCAGAGTGCAGCTATTTCCTGTCTTCTGATTGGTGCGGCGATCTCACCGTAAAATTATCACTACCGCGATATTTCGGGTTTTTGGTATTGTCTGGTGTTTGTTTGTACTGCTAGGTATTATTCTTAAACGCATATCGACATGTCTGGACGTGGTAAAGGTGGAAAGGTGAAGGGCAAGTCAAAGACCCGGTCTACTCGTGCTGGGCTCCAGTTCCCCGTTGGACGTATCCATCGCATGCTACGCAAAGGCAACTACGCGGAACGCGTCGGAGCCGGCGCACCCGTTTACTTGGCCGCCGTGATGGAGTACTTGGCCGCCGAAGTTCTCGAATTGGCTGGCAACGCCGCTCGTGACAACAAGAAGACCAGAATTATCCCTCGTCATTTACAACTTGCCATCCGTAATGACGAAGAGTTGAACAAGTTGTTGTCTGGAGTTACCATCGCTCAGGGTGGTGTGCTGCCGAACATTCAGGCGGTCCTGTTGCCGAAGAAGACTGAGAAGAAAGCTTAAACAGCCACACCTCGTTGAAATAGACGAAAAAACATACCAATCGGCCCTTTTTAGGGCCACCAGTAATTTCATACGAAAATACAGTTCTATTGTTACAATTAAAAAAAGAAAATTAAGCCTTTATCAATATTTTTAGGTATACAATAATCATTTAATAACAATAATAATTTATTTTGGATATATAATAATAAAATAAAATTTTTTTTGTATTTTCATTAGTAATTGTATACCAACGGTTTTGGGACAATTATTTCAATTTTATTTATTTCCATTTCTTTTATTTTATTTCTTTTTTGTGAAAAATTTTTAGAAGGCGGTCTTGAATTATGTACATTTAAGATTAATGGAAATTATGATTATTAAATTAAATTTATGAAATTCTGAATCTTAAAGTACGTCAATTAGATATTAAATTGTGGATTCAAAATTTAATAAGATAATTGTGTTACGAGGCTAGCCATTTATATCAATTAGTTTAAAGCCAATTATAATTTATACCAATTAAATTTTACAACTATTTTAAATGATTACATTCAATTTCCAATAATTTAAATATTCATGAACATTCCTGAACAGTCAGGTTATGGCATATAATACCTTAAATTAGCATACAATGTACGTGAAATTACGAATATTTTGTTGCGAGTTTTTATTTTGCTTATTGTCATTAAACGATTCCTGAAATGAATAATTGTCCAAAAGAAAATTTTTTTTTTTATTAATCTTGGTGAAAATTATTATTCCTATTTAAAAATTTTCTAACCTTTAATTATTTATTAATTTATTGTTCTAATATTATTTTTATAATTTAAATATAGTTTCGATCAATTTAAAAACTGAGTACTTTTGTTCTATAATTTGACTTCTTATTTTACATATATATAAATAAAATCACTTCTTTTCATTCCTGTCATTAAAATGTTTGCGCATAATGTTAGCATTATTTGACGCCAATTTTAAAATCCGAAAACCGTAGAAATAAATTTAACTCATTTAAACACTATTAATATAAAATTTTGTTCATAAAAAAGAATAAAAAATTAAAAAAGTTATGAAAATGAACTAGACCCATCGAATATTTAGCATTAAATTCGTACGGTAAAATGAAACGGCGACAAACTACATGTTGAAGAAGGACGACTGGTTGACTTTGAATAGAATTGGCGCCAAAATGTTTTCATTGTAGATTATGTAAAAATGATTGCTAAAAATATTTCTATTACAAAATGTAATAGAAATAAAACAGTATAATGCTCTATTACATTTTGCTAAATTACATTCAAAAGCCTCATTTATGGGTCAATACATTATGAGAAAAACTTCTCTTAGTTTAGTTTAGTTTATTAAAATTATGAGAAATTTTTTTGTCATATTAATTTTTTTTTTTTTTTTCGATTAAAAGATCTTGAATAATCGGTAATGTAGAGATCTACATAATTATCTTTTTTTAACATAGTAATTCATACAACGAAATGGCCTACTCAACGCTTTAAGGTTAAGTTTTTTTCATTGCAAAAAAAATTCCGTTTTCAAAAAAAATCTACCGATCGACTCGATCGGTTGCATCAAATCACAGAGGTCTGCAATAAGAGGTCGCAAGATGGCGCGACAGTCGGCGACTGAAATTGTGGCGCATGCGCCGGTGTGGTTAGCGCGCGGTCAAAGTTGAGTTGGCTATCGGTTTTTGCTGAGCTGTGAGCGAGTCGCCGAGTTGTGCTGAGGCTTTGTTTATGTCCCGGCGCGTCAGCGAAGCGAATCGCGAGCCGCGACCACTCGGCCAGTGACGATCCGCGCCTCTTCGCCGCTCAGGGCACAGCGTCAGCAGCCACGATGAAGGTCACCGTGTCGATGCTCCACGACGCCAACATCTTCGTCCTCGACGTGAGCGAGGACCTTGAACTCGAAAACTTCAAGGCCTTCTGCGAGATCGAGAGCAACGTGCCAGCCCACGAGATCGTCATCATCTTCAACGGCCGGCCGCTCTACGACAACCACAAATCCCTGCGCGAACACGGCCTCAGCGACAACGACGTTGTCATCTTGCAGCACATGCATCAAAGTGGCGCCCAGGCCAACGTACCGCCACTTAACGGCAGTGAGTCATTGTCAAAATAATACCGTCGTTTTCTTTACCCAATTGTTTTGTCATTTACCAAAACGATTTTTTTTTTTTTTTTTTGAAAAACAAATTTTCTTAGATATTTTGTGATCCAAATTTTATATTGAAAAATTGGTAGGATGCTTTATTGTATATGATTATTTTGTTTATTTATTTATTTATGTTTTTA
>JABFOV010002000.1:0-21851 GCA_022817685.1 Aradophagus sp. ZL-2020 | reverse complement strand
ATAGTGGGCAAAAAGTGGGCAATCCTTTGGCGCGAATCAGATTTCTATTGCAATTGTTGGGGGTGCTGACGAAATTTTTTTTCCAAAATTTTAACTTTTGACTCATAGGTTTCTCATTGGTGGGCAAGAAAAACGAATTGGTGGGCAAAAGTGGGCAAAAAGTGGGCAATCCGACCAGCCTAGTTTGAACTTCAAATTCGCAAGTGGGGGTGCCAACTTCGCACTACATTGAAAATTACCAAAAATAATGATCTTTTAAAAGTATATATTTATTATTTTATGGTAAATCTTATACAGAAAGAAAGATATACCACAGGGAAAATACAGGGAAAATGCATTTAAGTAACTGCTGGTCACCCTGAAATAACCAAACGACCAAATTTCAATAATTGAATATAAAATTACCATATCCAAAATACTAAGGCCAAATGTCCAAACCCAAACTAATAAATTAAAAAAATAATGATAATAAACAAATAAATAAAACGAAAGAAAAACCACTGATGCAAATGATTACGAATGACTAACAGTTACAGCTGCGACGAATACGTAGTGAATGACACCAACAACGGAGAAATCGAGGCAATTCGTCGGAGCGCGTTTCAAAAAACGAAACAGAAAGAAGTGGAGATTGAAAACGAGGAGAAGGAAAATGAAGAGCAGGATGAACGAGAACGAGAGCGCGAAGACGAGCGCGACGACTGGAGTTCGTCGACACCATCACCGAGGTGTCCAGACAACGGCAGCGACTCGGGTGGTGGATCGGCAGACGCCCTCTGGAAGGCCGAGGTAGTAGTCCGTAATTTAAGGCCGCGCACGCGCAAACGGCTACACTCGCTAGACGGCGCCAGCGCCGACAACCGACCTGCTGCCAAGCGAAAGAGCTCGAAATTAACCAAAGAGAAGAAGGTCGTTGGTCTGCGGAATCTCGGCAACACCTGTTTTATGAACGTGGTGCTACAGTCGTTCAATAACATCAGTCACTTTTGCGAATACTTGACACAGATGCCGAGCCTTGAAGGCATCGCGTTCGATGAACCTGTGACTCACAGGGGTCGACTGGTAGCGCCAGGACGAGCCAAGGAGCTTAGCGATGCCCTCCTGGCTGAGGAACTTCGTAAGGTCCTTCTTAGCTTGAGCCTAGGAGGCTCTAATGGTCAGGCCATCTCACCCGAGTGCCTCTTCCTTGTCATTTGGAAGGTGGTGCCACGTTTTCGAGGCTACCAGCAACAAGATGCCCACGAGTTCCTTACCTACATGCTCGACCGGCTGCACACCGAACTCCTTCAGCTGTTACCCAGACTCGGACACGAACCTCTTGGTCTCCGTGGCAAACAGAGCATTGTCACTGCCGTCTTCGGCGGCACGCTGCTTAGTGTAGTAAGTCACATTCCATTTAATCTTTCCATCTCAAAACAAAAAATAAAATGGTTTTGGATGATGAATAGCTGTTTCAATATATATTTGTTACTTTTCATATTGCCAAAACTATTCATCCGAAATTCTAATAAATATTACCCCTCCCCTCTGGAGTTTCTTACTTTATAGAGACAGGAGTTGACATCAACATAACTTACTGACAGAGTGACCGCCTCCCTTGATATGTATTTAAAAGCATTTGATATGCACATCAGCATTATAAAACTTTTTTATTCAAGCTTCAATTGCAGTGAAGCAGAGAGGGAGAAAAAGTCAAAGAATAATTTCAATTCAATTAACAATCGAAAAGAAATATGTTTATACCCGTTAAATGTGTTTACTTCATTACTCAAGTTTTGTCAAGGAACTACAATTCCATTAGATAACGAATATATTGATGATTTAAATTATATAATTTTGAATTCTTTATCTCAAAATATTATCGAGTATATTGGACGAACGTTTGAATGGTGTTGCCAAGCCACGCCCTTTCTGAACCTTTTTCGCTTAATTTCATAATTAATCGGCTAACTTTTAACAAAGCCGTCAAAGTCTATGATCGAAATCGAAATTTCATCGGGATCGCGTTCACTCGCAAAAGTTGCATTTCAGGTCGTTAGTAGAACAAAACCAGTTTTGCGGTTATAAGCGCGTCTCATAATTGCAACCTCGCAAAACATTTCACACGTAATATACTTTTATCGCAGAAGCTATACACGTCGCAATCAATAAACATAATTTATTTAAACGTCATCGAAAAGTGTATTCACCAAACGCTTAAAAGTAATGCCATCGATCGATGCTGCGAACTCTGCAAAACTGAAATAATCGCTTAACTACCTATCAATTTATCTTAAAAAATACTCAACCATTTTAAAATCACTATTTCTTAAAATTGATAGTTGATAATCTTGAAAAAATTGATTTTATTTTTTATTTTTTTATACATTGGATTTATAGAAATGAAAGATAACCTTGAAACTGACTTTGTGGCATCTTTCTAAAGTTTGTGTGCCATTCAAACCGCCCTGGAAAAATTAGGACCTGGATTTACAATAAAAAATATTATTATAAATTTGGAGCAATTTTGAACATACGAAAATTTATTCTTTTTAGACGAAAATAAAAGGTATGAAAGTGTTATTAGCACTTCTTATGGAAAAATGTCGAAGAAACTGAATTTTTGAAGGGAAAAGTGTTTCTTTTGAGTCTGGATTAAAGAAAATTAATAAAAATTATTTGCCTGAATCTCGTCTGTCTGAATTTCAGACACACGTGTTATTATTATTATCAAAACTCAGATTCTTTTTTTTTAATTTTAAAACTGAATCCAAATCTATTTATAAAATACATTTTTATATCAAAAGTTGATTTGATTTCATTTAAATTAAATTTAAGAAAATTTTAATTCATATCATATGTCAGGTGATTAACTGAAAAATCTCTTACCTTTTTATTTGATTTCTAGGTACATTGTATGAATTGTCGAACTGATTCGAAAACGCATGAGCCCTTCCAGGACCTTTCTCTCGACATTCCAGATAGATTGCAAAGACGAACGAAAGATCAGGAAGAAGTGTGCAGCTTGACCTACAGTCTCACGAGATTTTTCAAGGTCGAGGAGTTGGCCGACAGTGAGCTTTATTTCTGCGAAAATTGTATGGGAAAACAGCGATCCACCAAGAGGTTTTGGATTCACAGGCTACCTAATGTAAGTCATTTTTCATTTGGTATTTACTGTCTATAAAAAAATATAATAATGATAATATAGAAAAGTAATAATAAAGCAATATACGAAAATATATCTCATTATATTATATTCTTCAATATATATTATTCAAATGTGGTATGTATATAGTTGATGGAAATTTAAATCAAATTATACATGTACATGCAAATTTGCATATTTAAGCACGAAATATGCAAAAAAAGCACAAAATATGCAAGAAATATAGGCTTTCTTGGACTTTGCATATTGTAAAAATTGAACTTATCTAGTTATAAGGAGAAATTTGTTTTGTTCAATAATAAATGTCATTATTAACAATACGGATATCAGATTACCGCACGTTTAGTATCCAAAACGTCCGCTGTGTGATCACTGATAATAATTACATTAATGTAGTATATTTTAAATATAATTATTTTGAAATAATGAATTCACTCAAAAATAAATTATGAGCATGAAATTACTTTATTTTTCAATTCGCCAGATATTTTAAAATAAGCGAACTACATGAAATATCATAGTATTACTCAATAGTGATTATAATGTATTAAAATTAATAATAATAGCATTAATATTAATATTTTCAGGTGTTGTGCCTTCACATTAAAAGATTTAGGTGGTGTAACTCCTATCGCTCAAAGGTGGACACCCAGGTAGACTTTCCGATGGAATCGCTAGACATGTCGACATTCACAACACGCGGCGTCGCAGGAGCCAAGCTCGGTGCTCAAAATAGCTATTTGTATGATTTGGCTGCCGTCATTGTCCATCATGGCTCTGGGTATGATGACACTTTATGCTTCAACTAGTGTTTTCACACTTTCCATTCTGTTTTTTGGTTTAAATTAATGACATTTTTCCATCAACAAAAATGCATCTTTTAAGGAAAAAAGTCAATAACCAAAAATCGCATTCATATCTTTGCAAAAAATAATTTTTATCTCAACGCATACCTATTTCAACGTTACTTTTCTTTTTTTTTTTCAATATTAATGAAACAATTTTATCAATTATCTATTATTACCATTATGAAGTCCTTTTATTTATTTTATTATTATGAATTATATTATACTGAGGTTGTAGTAAAATGGTTGTAGTAAAAATCACTATAACAGTAGTAAACTTTATTAATTTACTACGACCACAGTAGGTTTTACTATGATCACTATAAACTTTATATTATGTTTAATATTATTTTTACTTATTTTAATATACAACGTGTTTAAAGGTAAAAACTCTGTGAATTGCAGGAATGTTTACATGAAATTAGTAATTTTATAAATAGAAATAATTTGGTTTTTAATATATAAAATACTTTCATGTAAAAAAATTTTAATTTGTAAAATGGAAATGATTTTTCAAAACATGAATGTTCAGACAATTTCGAACAAAGTATATCAAAGTATATCAGTTAAAGGAATCAACCTTGTGTGAGAGTAACAAAACCAAATCTTTGAATCATGAAATTTTGTTGCCAGTGCCGGAACAGGACACTATACTGCCTTTGCTGTTCACGACGGCCAGTGGTTTCACTTCAACGACAGTTCCGTTCGGCCAGCCAGCACAGACTCAGTGGCTAAGTGTAAACCTTACATACTCTTTTACGTGAGAAAAGAGTTCTCGATTCCACCCCCGTTATAGCGTTGCGTACACGAAGCGACCCGTCCTAAAAATAACGCGATTCGTCGCGATGATTCCTCCAGCAAAGCGGAACTTGCTGGAGGAAATCGCAATGGAACCTACCAAGCAAACGATCATGAGAGCGAGATTGGGCGAGAGATGAGCGTGTAACATTATACACATATACAAAATAAAACATACACTCATTTATACACATAACAATCAGATCTACACATAAAAATACTAACAATAAATTTCTTTCAACATCTTTTGACGCGAAATTCATTCGTGTTATACAAAAATTATCCACTCAGAAATGGACATTCAAAAATTTAAACAATATATTTTGAATCTATTACGTTTTAAGTGTCCAAGGAAAAATTTATTTAGTACATAAATACAATTTTTTTTTTGTTGGACAGTTAAATTTTGTATTTAAGTATCTAATATGTTTATTTTATTTTCATTAAGTTTAAAATACTGTTTAAAAAAACCTTAAAATTTAGACAAATACATTTTATTCTGAGAGTAATATTGTACAAAATTTCTGTAACGTGCAAAAAATCTGATTCTAATTACAACCTCTCCACTCGTGTGTTGATTAATTGTGAAAGTTATGTGGATCTGTATAACAATTTTCATGTTTATATAAAACGAAATTCTGACCGAAAAAACATCCTAGGCTCGAATTCCATACAGCAAGTTATGTAAAAAACTTGTAGGAATTCTAAATAGAAGTCTAAGAGACCTAGAAATTTATCTAGGTTTTCAATTGAACTTACATATTTTAATAATCAAAATTCCATGAAATAATCGCATTAGAATTGAACATTACATAATTTAATGATCATAAGGTATATATGATATATAACATATACACCCATGTCTATGGAAAGGATTTCTCAAAAAAATCACCATGTTATAATATATATCATAATTTTCTCAAAAGTCACAAAATCAAGTTTGATGTATTGAATTTTAGTTCCTTTGATATAGTTGTATGTGACAAGTCAAATTTTTATAAATTATACATTGTAAACTCTACAACTGTTTTACAGTCTTATATGAATAGATTTCAAATCCAAATGACCCATATGATTTCACAGTCTGTAATCAAAACACGGGTAATGTTATACAAAACTCCATCACTCCATGTTACTTTTCGTCAATCTGTTTCATCAACGAATTGACGAAACGTTGACTTGTCATCGATGTGCTCATTTTTCGGTACAAAAGGAAGTTAGACGAGCTTTACACAGAAGTTCTCGCTATAGAAACAAAAAGGTTGCAGATGTCAGTTTGAGTACTGACACCTTTTTTGTTAGTTAGGTCCGTTTGTTGACAAAACGCGTATGACCATGGTCGTCTTCGAGTGTTCTTTCTTTTCAGTTACTATCACTATTATAATTATTATTATAATTATTACTAATTGCTAAAGAACGATCGAATATCGACGCAAGGACTTTGGACCGTCGATTCGACGTTTCGTTGTAAATACGTTCAATACCAGCCCGCAGCCACGACATATTGTAAAATGTATAATAAAACTATCTCTTTCTCTGACACTCCTCTCTTTCCCACTCTCTCTATCTCTCTGTCTCTCTCTCTGATCCTTTCTTACTCCTTCTCACTGCTTGCTCATGTGTTCTTTCAATTGAGTTCTCCTTGATTTCCTATCCAGCAAACCAATCTCTCTCTCTCTCTCTCTCTCTCTCTCTCTCTCTCTCGTAGGCAGGCGAGTAAATTCTATATTTTTTTAGCTGCTAACATACAAATAGCGAAAGAAAGAAAAAACAAAAAGAATACTGGAACGAGTTGCCAATCGTTTATCGAAATCAAACAAATGGTAGTAATTAATTGTGATAATGAATGAGCATACAAAAGTTAACGAGAGAAAAAAGGGAATAATTATAAAGCGGATACAAATGAATGATAACAAAAGGCATTAAGGTATCATACGCGTCTACACCACAAACCCGAGTGTTTTATTTTGAAACATTTTTACATCTCAAACACCAAAAGTGTTTCAATTTATCGCAAATGAGACACTTTCAGTGTCTCAATCACCAAAAGTGTCTTAAAATGAGACACTCGTGAATACAGTGTAACGTAGCCAGATTGGATGCATGATTTATGTCCTGTGTGATTGTTGAGTGCAAATGTGTCAGTGTAAAAATGGAAGTCACGAAATTGATAGTCGCTCTCGCAATAACCAGTTCGATTTACCAAATTGCACCTACGTACGTCTAGTAACTATCTCTTGGCTTTGCGCGAATTGATACCCGCGTGATAAACCATGAATGTGGCTATTGCGCCAAATACATGTCTGCTGATTGGCCAAAGCTGTCCCATTAATTGCTCTATTTTTATCCAGTTCTTGTTTACATTATTGGCCACTGATTGGCCAATCACATCATTCGGTTCAACAACCCAACAGATCTGGTATATGATCTTTGAAATTGCGTTACAATTTAGTAACTGTTAATTGTAAAAGCATTATTTGTTTGCAAGTAAGTTTTAAGATAGTCAACCAAATCCATTCGACTGCCGATCGAAAGAAATAGTCGGTTAATGATAGACTAATTATTGTAAACAAAACCTGGATAACAAGTGAATTGTTATCAACATGTTTTGGCCAATAAGGCTAATTTATGCCAAAATACTATATCCACGCAGGTCATTTTCACGTAGTCGAACACTTATTTGTTTATTTGTTTTAAAAAATTGATCTTAAGTTTAATTAACGTCGTGGGTCTTTTTTTGCAATATTTCGTATTAATGAACATTTTATAATAGTTTTCAAGCTATTGCACATTCAACTACATTTCCACTTAAATAGAGGCTTTTAATTTTTAATATTATTGCAAATTAGCATGCGATTACGTTGAAGTGACTTTACTTTGAACAGATCATATTGAGACTAGCATGAGACCCTATCCATGAAACTAAAATTAATGACGATATGAAATTAAGATCGTCAATGGTTGTTGCTAGTCTCAATTCATGCTCACAAATTGTTATTCTTGGTTCAAAACTTACAAAATTTCGTTTTAATTTTCAATCATCATTGACTATCATGAGTCAAAATATTGTTTTTGAAACAACATTCTTGTTGGCAAAATATCAAATTAATTTTCGACTTGAGTCAAGATGTTTAATCTTCATCGAATGTAATCTGTGAGCACAATCGAGGCAGATAATTAAATGTCATTAGCACTTGATCGAATTAAGCGTAGAAGTGTAAACTAACGACTTACTACGTGAGTTACAAAAGAACGTGTACAATATACCTATGACAGTATGTTGCCTTAAAGTAACACTAACGCCCATATGTGTAAGGTAATCGTCATACTAGCTGTTAAGTTTCCCTTCGGTACTTGTATTTCAGTTGTTGCCGATATTGATAGGAAATCTTGCTGAAATTAAATAACTATTTTGCATGTGTACTCGACTTATCAGGGACGAACGGTCCAATTCAAACGTGTTACAACCTTAAGAAAACGTAGAGCGTTGTTAAGGCTATACTCAGTAGGTAAACAAATTGTTAACAAGTTGTAAATAACAAAAGAATTTAGAAAGTACCGAGCATGCGACACTCAAAGTATTTATATGATATATCCGTCTATAATGTTATTAAACAGGATATTTTCAGCAACTTTTTTCATGGCTACTCCCAACAAGAACGCCATTTTCATTGAACATGTATTCAGTTAATGTCAAACCACCCGGCGAAGATAGTTGCTAGATGTAGAACATAATCACAACTTCAATGAAACTGAATGTTTTAAGGACGTTTCCAATATGAAGGCACATTTAAACGTTCGTGGAAGGTTGTTCAGTTTTTGGTAAAAACATCATTATCATCAAACATTTTCAAAATAACGTAAAAACTTTGAAAACATGTTTCACACGCTTTATTATTTTTTCAATGTAGAATTGTGAGGAATGGAATATTAAAATAAAATCTTAATCAGTTAATGTGACTATCTCAAAATTGTCAATCACTCGAGAAATCATTAAAAAAGGAAGCTGAGAGTTATATTATTGTAGTTTTTTGGTCATAACACAATAATAAGTTTACTCTAATTGGATATACAAATCATATACAAATAAGCAAATCTACTGTTTGAAATTATCACTTTACTAAACTGGTTCTTTCACTGAACGTTTTTAAAACGTCTTTCAAACGTTTGATCCAGAGAAGAAACATCAACTGGATTGTTGCTTGAGCACAACATGCGGTTATAACTTCACATTTGACGATCTTTTCATTGAATTTAGATTGTTGCTAGTACTTAAGTGATCGTTCAGTGTAATCGCTCTTGTTGGACGATCGAATGACGAACATTTTCGCAGACGTGTAGCTTAGCGAGGCTGCTTCCAGTTTAGCGACTCGGTTTCGAAATTGCAGAACTTCGTTCGACCATCCGACTTCACTCGAACAATAATGTGTAACTTGCTCAATGTTAATTTTTTAAGTTGAATCGAAATCCCAAGCCGAGAATCCAGATTTCGATTATTTTGGTGGGACGTCGGCTTGATTTTATAGTCGAAACGTTTTGCACGACAAGACTTGCCCTGTGGACATTGATTGGATATTGATTTTCAGAAGATTTGACGATTAAAGATAGATTTTATATTAATTTTTGGTTGTTTCTTATGGTTGCAAGGAACATTTTCTATTACTGAACAGTAGAAGAGGATGATACATGCACCCATTTGGCTTTTTAATTCATGGGTTGTTATATCAACTTAAAATCAGCCTAGATTCAATGTTCCATGTCTGTCAGGGTTGTATATTTGGATTTCGAGTATTGGTAGGCAGCAACGGTGTTCCGCCTTTACTGTCGAATTTCGTTTGTGGAACTGCAGCGGCTGTCCACGAGTATCTCCGTCGAAGCTTTTTGGAGTCTCGGACCTTCGAAACTAATCTATTGATCACACTGAGAGAAACATAGCTGTAATGCTTACTGTTTTCACTGTATATCAGAAAGTAATTATATCTTTACATTAATTTTTTTAATCAATATGCAATCTGAAACTGTCATTCGTCTAACTAATTCTTGGAGTAACAATATATCATGCCTTATTCTTCAAGCTGTCTCTACCTTTCGATCAAAAAGGTATTTCGTTCAATAAATATCAATCTATAACTTTTATGTGTGCAAGAGGAAGTCTAATATAATATAAAACTCAGAAAAAATGTCACATTGTGGTTGTGACAAGAATATTGTCTATTATTTGTTTAACAGTCTTAAAATCCAGTAAAGAACAGAATATTTTCCAACCATGTTTTCCTTAGTGCTGCTAGTTTTCTGATACTTTTTGTTGACTCTTTTCCTTCCAGTACACGAAACAATAAATTACCGACTTTTGATTTGAAGAACAAAAAATGTTTGACAACGCTTTACGTTCAGTTATTCGAAGGCTGACTCCTGAATTGTTCGACAATTCTTATGTGATTATTTAAAGACTTATTTTTTCTATAACGTTAAAAATAATAAGAATGGACTAATAATAACGACATGGATAATTATGATTATAATAATTATAATAATAATATTAATTACAAGTATAATAATCGTAATACATTATAACGAAATGTAAGTTGATGCGTAGCGAAGGAGCGTTTTATTAATGCGATGACTCGGTAAATTTGTCGCGACTTAAACGACGACGACGACGACACTGGAGCGTTAAGACGTCACGGCGCATGTATTATTTGCGAAAACACATATTTTCGCGAAGAAAATTATTAGAGCGGATTCATTCAATAACAATCTAAATCTTCGAAACACGAATTAAGATGTATAAATGACAAAATAAATCATGTGAGCGATGAATGGTCTCGTTTGGTATAATTTTTCATTCACACGATTGTAAAACTTATTTAATTTTTAAGCTATATAAAAAATATGGTATGGATGTGGCATGCAAATGCAATTATATGTGCATTTATATTTTTTTTAAATCATATAATACGGTATGAAGTTCAGAACTTTGAACCCCAGTTCCGGATAAACATATTTTTTGTTGATGTGTTATCTTTTCTTTACTGTCGCAAAATTTTACAACAATAAAAACTACATTTCTTAATAAATAATGACATTTTTTATTTTTAAACTTATAATAACAATAAATTAACATAATAATATTGCAAATAAGTCTTTTTCTTATATAATGGTTTATATTTTGTATTTAAAAAATAAATTATCAACTTTTGTGATTAATAATTTAATTGTTATCCATTTTTGTTGAAGTAGATTTCTATTTTATCAACTTACCATATTATAATCTGTATATACGAGAGTCCTTTTATCGACTTTCGTTACAAGTACCGATTGTACCGACTCAAAACTAAATGTGGCACCAATTGAAACACAAGCATCCAGTATTTGCAAAACTTCTTTCTATTTCTAATTCCGGAATGAGAGCTTTATCTGTAAGTTTATTTTCTAATTTTTGTTCATAATTTTCTTTCGGAAAGTGATGATCCTGAAATAATATAGTACATGAATATTACATTGTTTTTATTTCTACTTAATCCAATACACAATGCTGTAATTTTTATTCATCAGCAAATTTACAACATTGCAAAATTGACATTTTGTTATTCAGAATGTTGAAATAAATAATTTATGTTTATTAAAACGTCTTTTTTTTTAATTTTCTTTATACACAATTAATTACTATATTTGAAATTTCCATAAGTATACAATCATTTACTTCTTTATCCAATAATTGTTGTTCAGAACTGACATTTTCAAAAAGAGTTGGTTCATTGATAAAGTCGTCTTCACGGGTAGTATCATTATATTTTTCGAAATCCTTCTCAGAATCCTGAACATTATTGGAATTAAAAACAGACTTTGCATTTATACGATAATTGTCATTATTTTCATCATTAACATTTCTAAATTCATTAACGTTTCTTGTTTTCATTGCTTTCCCTCTTTTTGATTCTCCGACATCGCAGGCAGGTTCAAACTTTTCATCGCGATCAGAACGGCTTTTATTATTTCTGAATTTCAGTTTCAGTCTTTGGAAGAAATTTTTTTTCCTGTGAGTGTAACGAGTTTTTCTAGGATTAAAGGAGAGAAAGTTTGTCGATTTTTCTATCTTTGATTCTATTTGTATATTGGCCAATCTAACAAGGCTTGGATGTTTTGTTATTTCTTCAGAGAAAAAAGTTGTACTCTGTAGAAAATAGATATAGTTGTTAATGAGAAGAGATTAAAGTAGAATGGAGTAAAAAATCATTTGCATTCCTATATTTAGCATGACATTTTAATATCGTTTTTATACCAAGATATTTAACTTATTCTACTTTGTATTAATAAGCTAATTATCAATATTGAAAAAATAAGTACCTCACTGATACGGTCGACATTCTGCGAATTTGAAATCATTTTCGACGTCTGAATGGTGAAGGGAAAGTGATCTTCCATGTTCTTGTTCAACTTGTCTAGACAATTCAATTTTAACGTCGAAGTGGAACATGTTCGCAGATTTGTGCAATCTACTTGTGCATGGTTTTGCAAGTCTGCAACGCTTCTGCATTTTCTGCCAAACGGTACACTAATGCAGTTAACCGATATTGGCTGCTCATAGTCTTCTATGATATCTTCCGACTTCTTTACTTCTTCAGTTTCGTCTTTCGACATTACCTCGTGTTGATCATCCAAACTGCCTACAATATTTTGACTTTTATTTTCAGAGCCAATACTCTCATTTTCTGTTATAGAGCCTTCATCTTCGGTATCGTTGATTTCGTTGATTTCTTGCAATTCGCCTACATTAGAATCTTTTTCTGAATTATCTTCCATCTCTTCATTAGAAAACTTATTTTGAATTTGAGTATCATTAAAACACTTTAAATAATCATTTGTCATATGCTCTTCCATGTCTTCGATCATCCCAGGCTCTTTAAAATTTGCATCCACCTTGAGTTTTTCTAGATCTTCAATCACCTTCGATTCTTTAAAATCTTCTTTTACTATTTGTTCTTCTAGATCTTCTACCTTCATTTTAGAATTATCGACGTTATTGGAAACTGATTCGTCAGTTATCGTAAACAAAGCCTGCTCATGCTCAGAGTTTTTTCGTTTCTCTTTCTTCGAAACAGTTGGCCAAAGTTTCTGTACTACCATCGGATCGTTGATTTTCGATTTCTTCTCGTCTAAAATGGAGACCTGATTTAATGCAGCCTGTTCATCATCTTGACTACTTAGTGAACTAATTTTTAGTAATCCTTCCGAAGATGTCGTTACTATGATCATCGTTTTACTTTCGTACTCAGGCACGTACAAGTTTTTCGATCGGTCTGAACACAGAGATTTACTTTCGGATGATGAACTCAAAGACTTTTTCGAGTTAGATATTATCGACTGAGGTTTTCGAATTGAAGTTTTCGAATTTGCGAACCGTTTTGGTTGCGACTTGACTCGAAAATCAGAACAAGCATCTTGGCTGCTCCGAGAAGTTTTTCCGTTTTCCGTTGAGATATCGCTGATTTGAAAGCAATTACACTTAACTAAAGATTTACTTCCACCAAATTTGGGTTCAGAGTGGCTTTTTTCTACTTCTTCCAATGAGGGAATCGTAAACGTATCGCCACTGTCGGTAGAGTTGGAAAGAGACCTTTAAGGCAAAATACCGATTTTACAGTTTCTATTTTCAAATTATTTATTTGCATAAAGTATGAAAAATAATACCTTATATTGAGAAGAGGTATGTCGAAAATTTCATTAAAAGACTCGTGTTTCTCTTTACCGTTGTGTATTTGAGGTTTTGCCATGAAAATTGAAGGTTTCTTTTGATTACATTGTGGTCGATCAGTATAAAAACCAGGACCGTTCGAGTAATCAGAGTTCCTTGATTGGAAATCATGCAACTTTTGTGTGGGAGCCGATAAACTATGTCGCATGAAGTTTCTCGATGAATACAATCTCGAAGATCTCTTAGAGGAAGAGTTTTCTTGCAAAAATATCGACCGAACTGGAAAATCGGCCAATCGCGGTGACTTGGTTTTCGCTTGTTGATATCTCAGTTGAAATTGATTAGCTAAATGCAATTCTCTGGACTCAAAAGCTTGTCGAGCCAAGTTTCGGTCAGAGCTGGACCATGATTTAATGTAAGGCAAGTCCTGTCCAACTTTGAAACTCGATTCCGGAATCTTTGATCTCGTCGAGGACTTCTCTCGCTGGTGTATTAACATCTCCGACGTATCTGTGATCTTGGACCCACTTCTATGGGTTAAATTCTGCCTTGAATCTAATGATCTGCAAACAATTTTGAATTTGTAATAAACGAAGGGATCATAAAAATAAAAATGTTAATTATCACGATGGCATTTGGGATGACGTGGAAGACAATGACGAAGATGACGGTGATACTAATAATGATAGTGATATAAAGATGAATGGCGTAATATTGATGATATGAGTTTTCGATTGATGAAATTTTCATGACATTTTTATTAAAATTATAAATAAATATGAATAAAAAGATAAAAATGTGGATGAAGTATAGAGAAACTGACACAATATGTGTATTTACCAATACAAGTAACTTTTATAATAACTTTTAGTAGCCCAAAGTGCTACCAATATAAACATTATTTTTTTCGAGTTGAGTACAATATTTTTACTAACAAGAAAATAAAATATGATTGGCATGATGAAACATTGGTACGATGCAAACAACAGTATAATTATAGTCGAAATTCTATAAAGGTATATATATCTTCACCTATACGTTCTATACTGAAGATTTTTATTTGGCAAAATTGGCAGTTCGGATTTTCTTGTCTCTCTCCAAGAAGCTTCTAACTTTTTTTTCAATAACGTCACTGTAGTGTGAGTGGCATTATTGTTGTTTAACTGTGACTTAGGAGTAACAGATCTAGAAATTCTGCCACTGGAACTGCTAGACTCTGTGCTGCTAGACGGCAAATCATCGTGTTGAATAAGGTTCGCGCAATGTGGTCGAGCGATTTTTGATTTGACAGTATTGTTACTGTTTTTGCAACTGTTGTGTAATGACGTTCGTAACGTGTTATCTGACGTTAAATTAAATGTCCCGCGATCGCTCAAAGTTTTTAATTTTAGTGATTTTGAAATCGGTTTATCGAAATTCGCCGATACAACAACATCCATTTCATTTCCCTCTTCGATTTGATTTTCCGAATTCTGAGTCTGCTGATTCACTCGCCATTTCCACTGCAAACGCTGATTATTAATTCTTTTATATAAAAGAATAAAGTGATGAACTTAGAATTTTATAACTTGCAATTACAAATAAATTGCAATTTATATTATATTGTTATTATGTATTATATTATGTTGTTGATAAAAATAGAATGAATATTATTTGTTCATCAAATGACACTTAATCTAACCTCATCCCATTGTAATTGCCAATCAAAAGCAGCTAATCTTTCACTCAGCGTTGGAATAGGTAAATTTCTTAGTCTTTGACTTAAAGACGCCACTTTGTTGAACGAATCGTCATTATGTAATAAATCTAAAAGAGAAATAATGCTATTTTCAAATTAAACGTACTGATTAATTGACTAGATTATGTAAAAACAAATTAATTTGGCTCGTTAATTATTATTGGTTAATTATTATTGCATTACACTCACCATTATTTAAACGCTTAAAATCGTTAAGTTTCTTATCAGTTATGTGTACAGTTCTTTCTGATAACATGATGTAACAATTATAGATAATAATATTACATGTTTGAAATCATATCATATATGTATTTATATTTCAGCAATTATTCTGACGTTTGACTTACAGGATATCACAAATAACGTTATTCAATTGTTACTGTTTGTCATTCGATTGAAAAATTGTAAAACGTGACTTTTTTCAGCAATTAATCGAATCAACAAAATTAATTAATTGCAAAGAAATAAAAAAAGTTAATTAATTCCTTAAGTAATATTATGAAATAATCTATTAACATTAAGTTGATTGTTTTTCTGTTCTAAATCAATTTATTTTTTAAAGAATTTAAAATTTTGCCATCAAAATGTATTTATAACTTTGGAAATTTAATTATGGTTCCATACAACCATCACTTTAATTTATTTAGATAGTTGATGTAAACATCAACACTTCTTTAATCCCCTCAAAATAAAAAAGACAAAAAAAAAATACATAATATTTATGAATATAATTCGTTTTGATGTATCAATGAATTTTTTCTTTTTTTGTGAAATTACTTATCATCCAAAACGAAATAGTGTTGTGCCGTAAAACTGAAACTGAAACTTGTTACAACTTTCAGTGTTAAAAGTTGTCTGAACAAAATGTTGTTCTTCCCTCAACAATATCAGTCGAATGTCGCCAAGTATCAAAACGGCCACTTGTTTCCACCAAAATGAAACATTTGGCGCCAAAACGGTTTTACCAAAGTCCACGGACGAGGACAACAAACAAATATCGATTGCAGCCAAATGGCTCAGAAGACCATTTTAAAAAGACAGTTTCCTCAGCAACACAAAGGGGTGTAAGAGGAGAAGGGAGGCAAGCCAGGACTGCGACGGTAATCGACTATTTCGTGCGATTTCGTGGCGCCGGCGTGTACTTTCGTCGAGTTTCGATAGCCGAGGAAACGTGATCACGAATCCCAAGGGCGCTGCCGCGACTTTATCCAAGCGATATCTCAGACGGTACACAAGCTGAGGACCCGGTAGGATGGATGGATGGATGCGAATCCTAACCGAATCTCGCTGTGTCGCGTCCCGAACCCCCCACCCCCGTCGCCCCCCTTCCACGGCTGCCCCCTCTCGGCCCTCCGTGCCTAACCTCCCGTCGCTGCTCCTCCCTTCCGGCCGTCCCACTATTACCCTCAGGCAACCAATCCTAAGTAAAGTTTGTTACACAACTCGGAGAACTTAGGAAAATGGTCCGGCGGCAGCTTCGCAACGGCGCCGACTTGCTTGGGAATCTTTACCGAAACCGCAACACATTCTTGACGCCCAATGCATATGCTAATTCGCCGACATTCTGACTCGTTGCCTACTGAATATTCTCCCCCTTTATTTCGCATTTTTATTCAATTATCATCATCGTTCTCATCATTATCTCCTTCTCCAACATTGTCATCGCTGTTTTTTTTCTCGTAGAAAAAACTTGATATTTGGCGTCTTTTTTCTTTTTCCAACAAGTCGTTGAAAAAACACAGGATGCTCTTAAGTGAAATTGTCTGTCTTTATTAGTAATTCGACGACATTAGTTCAATGTTTTTGCAACACTGACATGCTGTAATATGCTTTGTTTTTTTTGTTCTCCATTCGTTCTGTGGCATGTTTTTGTTCCCCAATTCATAAAAATCATTTGGACTACAGTTGCTAGGGATGCCCGATTACGATTACGATTAATCGTATAATTGATTATTTAGTTGGAATAATCGATTACAATTAATTGATTATTTTGTAGGCGATTACTCCGATTAATCGATTATTTCGTGGCAAATAATCGATTAAATAAATGAAATCTTTTACAAAAACTAATACCTACTTTTTCTTTAGCGCGCGCCAAAAATTAAAACTTATACTGCGCGGTTTTTTTTTCTTTCTTTTGTTGTTTCAACTGGTAGCAACGGGCGTCCAACCAAATAGTTCTTATGCTACTTATACTGCCTGGTGGATTTTTTTTAGATTTACATGGATTATGATGACATCGGCGCATTTCCTCTTAAGAGTTTAAGAAAATTACATTTTTTTTACTTTTACTTTATGTATTCTAAAATTGATTTGTCTTCGACCGATTTCTGAATTTGGAAAGATAAAATTTAAGGTGGTACTATCATGAAAGAGCGTATTATTAGGGTTCCAGTATTCGACTGTAATAAACAAATCGATTTTTAATTATACAAATATATTTTATGATTATAATTGACTCTTAAAATTAATTTTTCCAAATTTAAACTCTGGTATAACATTTTAAATAAAAAATTAAAAAATTAAATTACTAAAATATGACCCAAAGTTTATATTTATTATCAAAAATCGGCATTTAATTGTGATTTCTTTAAATCGGTACGGTAAATAATATTAAAGAACTATTTATCATATTGGAAAGTATATTATACTATTTTTTCATCAAACTCTATTTGTAAGAAAAAAATTTATCAGACAAAATGTACCATTCAAAGACATGTTTTTTGAACTTTCCATGTATTTTTATACAATTTTGATTGCAAATATCTCAGCTGACAGACGGTGAATTGAGTTCAAACTTTGGAAAGTAGAACTCCATTGCTTAAAGTATAAGTATGCGAAGTTTCATAAAAATCTCTTTGTTATGCTTACCATGAGAGTACCACCTTAAATGCAATAATAGTTCAAAAATAAGTTAGAAATAATCAGGTCTATTTGGTAATTTATATATTCAAATTAGGTGATTAAAAAAAATCGATTATATAGATTAATCGATTATTTTCACATCGATTAATCGATGCCGATTATAAATGATGATGATGATTCATCGATTATGCATTAATCGATTACATTTTAATAATCGGGCATCCCTAACAGTTGCTAATCCGTTTGTCCACAAGATTATCAATACTGCAACCAATGTAGTAAAGTCAGCGGCCTGACGGATTTGACAAACAGGCCAGGCTCGTCCCAGTGTTGGTAGTACTGGTCTTGGCCCAATGTTGGAATAACCGTCGTTTCACTATTGGCTTAAGCTTGGCTGTACATAATAACAGACTGAACTTTGTTTCATTTCAACGTTGAGCCAACGTTAGTTGCTAACGGTTGGCCGACGATCGTCGGTACTAGGCCAGTAGCGTTTAATCTTGACATCTTGTTAAATGCTTTTGTAATTCGACTTTCATGTTGGCGGACAAAGATTTCATGCTGTTAATGCATACACTTTTCTTCCTAGGGATAAAAGCATAGTGCCAGTAATGTCCATTATTTTTTATCTACATCAATAATGAATGTAGATTAATTCTAAATACAGCATGAGTTTTCATTCAAACAGTTTGAACATCAAATCAACAAGATTGACATTCTCGTGTTCGGGAACATTATTTTGATTACGTTAAAGTAGGATCAGTGAGATGACGTTGAACTTTCGTTGCGTGTGTTGCTGGTAAAGAAAATAGAAAATGGTCGCAAAGCCGGAAACAAATAAAACTGCCGGCGATTGGTCATTGATGCCCGACGTGACTGTCGGCGCTGCGTGTCTAGCTGTCGCCTGGGAACGGCAAATGGACTTAAAAGGGCATTGGTCCCTAATTCGCCCGGTCGCGCGGACGTCAAACAAACAACCGGCAATTAAATGCAAATACGACTAATGCGGGTCGGGTTCAGATCATGCAAGTCATCGCGCTCGTTAGAAGATTCGCCGGCCGCCATGTTGCCCGTCGATACGTCGATGGATTCTATTTTGATGTCCTTAAGGATAACAGACCGCTGGCTAACATCGTTAAATCTAGTCCTTGCTTTGTGTCGATATATTTACATATCTACATATATATATATAATGTGTGTGTATCATCATTCTATCATATTATCATCATATTATCATCATATTATTGGCTGAATTAGTAACGATGTGATATCGTAAACAGTTTACCATATGAAATTGTGCACTTTACAATATGTGTCGTGGCGCTTGCAATATGATTTTCTCAGTACATGCGTATAGAAAATATGTGGTTCATCAGACCTTGTTGAACTTAAATTAGATTTTCCTTTATTAAAACATGCTCTAATTAGATCTAAATTTTTGTAAGTTTTTTTTTGAGCTCTAGTGCACATAGACACATACTCATAACCGATGGGCGTGACTATGTGCAAAACGCTCCAATACTTGAGTGAACTCAGACACGAAGGGGAAGACGAAATGTGTATACTGAAACTGATGAAAAGAAGTTGACTTCAATGTGGTTTGTGTATAAATCACACAATCGTTATTAACTACAAATATTCTGAGTCAAATTCCGAGAAAAATTTAATAATTTACAAAAAAAAAAGAAATAATAATAATAAAATACAAAAAAAAAGACAAATTTGAATATTGTCATTAATGTTACTCATTTTTATTATTTCATTATTACTTGTCACTAATTTTATTACATAAAATATATTTTTTTATTTTTCAAGATTATGTTTGAAATGTAAATGTTACTTAAGTACACGAGCATACACACATTGACGCATGATGATAAAATCGCTGAAAAAGCGTCTTCTAATTTGTATATTTAAGGCTGAAAGGAGGCTGAAGAAGTTGCAAATTTCAATTCGGGATATCTGTTATTCAATCAAATTGCCACACATTTGTCATCGAATATATATTTTAAAATTTTCAAGAAGAGAGATTATAAAATCTATTGGTTTTCTTCAATTGTTTAAATATAATTGTATCATTCACAAAATTAATTTATGGGAATTCAAGAAATATTTAAATAATCCCTAGAAACAAAGTCTAGAAGTTCCGAAGCAGCTTAAATTTTATCTTATTTATCTTATTTTAAAGCACAATTTTGATCACACATGCAAAGGGAAAGGAAATTGTATACAACGTTCAAAATCTAGAAACAAAATTGTTGAAACGTTATATCTTTTAAGACTTCGCATCGAGAATATGAAAGGGAATAAAAAGCCAATTTCACTCGCAGTATAAAAATGTTTTCAATTGGCATTGGCGTTGGCCTAAAGGATACGTGTGCTCCCTATGGATCAGATAATCCCTTTCATTCAGAAAACTAATAGTTATACCGACTGTACGCAGACTAAGGACGGTCCGCAGGGTCTTCCTTTTCATGCTAGATGAGCGTCTCTGTCTACCAGACAAATCCGTGTAATCTTTTTGTACATTGACGAGTCTATTCGCATATTATTCTATTATATCAACGTGCATTAGCAGCATCGTAAAATCACGAGTCATGTACTTCATTTACCGTGCTTACTTGATTCGAGATACAAACATGATACATTTTTAATGTTCAATTTCAGCGAGCACCTAATTGCATTTTTCACATCTTTGATTTGTCAGTGAAAAATTTGGCGATGTACGATTTTGTGAAGAGTCTATATGCTTTTGAAAGGTGCACTTTTATTTCGCAAACGCTTCTCATATTAAAAAAATGTATTACTTCAATCACTGCAAATATAGACGTTTCAATGTAAGACATTTCGTGGGAGACATTTTTTTCAATTTTTTATTTGAAGTTGTGTGAGTCTTTTATATTATCATATAAATTCATATGATCGCGATATAAAACGTGATGGTAATTTTACACTATAATTTTATCTCAATTTCATTAATCGCATAATTGTTGACTCAAATTGCAATCCATACAATCAGTCAATGTTCCTATAATGAATTCGTACATAAAAATGTACGGATCACGTTTGACAGATCAGACTTGAGTCGTTTCGGGGCTGATGAAAACACGATGATAGAAACAAGAAATCCCTCGAGACCTGGCCGCATTAATGCAATTCATAGTGGCTTAATGGTTCAGTAGATTCAGCCAAAATCAAATCAGAGCGTTAAAAATGGATCACGAGTCATCCGCGCTCGCGCACTTCCGCCTGGCGAGCCTCATTGTCTTTACTTTGACGCGCGTTAATCATCCTCAGGTATCTATACATACATTCACCTACACACAAACACGTTGCAAAATCTTTAACAAATAGACCTTGTAGTTCGTTTACGCCTTACCCTTCGGTTTTCGCGGTAACTTTACTTAAAATCGCCGACCAATTATTTGCTGAAACATTTTGCAGATGCTCTTAATGGATGTAAATCGATTTCAGTAAAAGCGTTATGTTGAATATTTTGCTGCTATAAAAATAAACGTGTGTATTAGTTAGATTTAGCATGGGGAATTGTGATTTTCGTACACGCAGAAAAATAAATTGGAAAAAATGCTATAGTTTTAGCAGTCCGTCCTCACTAAATCATGTTTTCATAATGGTACTATAGTTCCGCATATTTTTTTTCAATACATTACAAGAAAAAGTGCCATAGTTATAGCACTTATGCGAAAGGCTTTGCCACAAGTGCTATAACTATGGCACTTTTTCTTGTAATGTATTGAACAA
>JABFOV010001999.1:0-21852 GCA_022817685.1 Aradophagus sp. ZL-2020 | reverse complement strand
CCAGTATCACACACACTCACCCTCCACCTACAACTTCTGACACCACTCTTCACTGTACTAGCTACTCCGCTCACCTCACTTTTCTATTTATCTTTTTTTTTCGACCACGGCACAGCCACACGCTTTCCCCTCTCGCTCTCTTCTCCGCCGTCAGATCTGTATAAATGCCAGATATATCCCTCTGCTTCTCTCTCTCTCTCTCTCTCTCTCTCTCTCTCTCTCTCTCTCTCTCTCTCTCTCTCTCTCTCTCTCTCTCTCTCTTTTATTTTTTTCCTTTTTTTCATTTTTTTCCCTTTTCACATTATATTCGTTTCGTGACGAGTGTTTTATTGTTTTCCGACGAAGGAGGAGCGGGACATAAAAAAATTGGTTTCGGGAATTGAATTGCAATAGAAAAGTCGGACGTGTATCTTATCGCGAGCGATGGAAATTACAGCGTGATTTGCGCCGTAAACAAATGTTGCGAATTCGGGCAAAGTCGTTAAAATATCCGGCAGATTTTCGCTCGTCGGTCACGTCCGGAAGTGGCATTTTCCAAAAGAATCAGCCAATGAAATCTGCAACAATTATTTCGTCGCGATGCTTAGAGGGATTGCATTCTCGAAATCCGCTGATCGAAAACGAATCTCATTTTACAGCTTCGTTAATTAAATTCCTGTTTTAATTCGAGATTACAATAAATTGATTGCGTGCATTACGCGTTTTTGCGCGTGTAAATTAATAACACTAAGATTATATAATTTACAGAAAATACAATTCTAAGTAAAACGAAACTGAATATTATAAAAGTTTGCAGTATTTTTTTTTATTTTGCAATAAATTTAAACTTCGATCGATTTTGAATCGAAAAATTTAAAACGGTTTCCAGGTGGAATTTGTTGCGGTAAAAAAAAGCGTTGTAAACTTACGCGGAAAATAAAGTGTCGCAGGAGGTAAATCTATAATAAAAACCATGTAAAACTAACTGTGATGTAAAACTAACCCGTCACAGTAAAAAAGATGTAACAACTATTGTCTATAAAATTGTTCTTTAACACTGACGTGGTGAAAACCTCACTTGTAACGTCAACCATTAAGACATCGCGCGGCAATGTAAAGTGAGTGAAACGTAGTAGCGTTAGTGCGTGAGATGTCGTGAGGGCTGCCATTATGTCAGCTGTCATAGCGAATTAAACTGTCATAATGTCATAATTGTAGCTACACTATTATTAGCCAGTAACATACATGATTCAGAATTGCATTTTTTAACTTTTTATATTGCATTTTATTTTATTAAATTATTTAATATTTACTGCGTTAATGAAATTGTTATTTAATGACGATTATGATTAAATTGAAATTTAATCATACCATCATCACCCACGTCATCTATTTGCCTTAGTGTACAAAAAATGTTATTTTATTTTTTGTAACCAGTTTTTCATTCCAAACGATCAGTCGTAATAACTTGACGAATGTAAATTATATTTTGATTGGAATTGAATTTAGTTAGAATAGAATTATATTTTGATTAGAATATAATTTGATTAGAATAGAGCTGACAATTTAGAGATGCTTGAATTTACTATCGGCAATAGCTGATTTTAACAATTTATTTCCACCAATGAAGGAATTAACCGGTCTCGTCAATGTTACCTCTCTGTCACTGGCAAAGAGGGTCGTGGTTTTGGGGATTCAAATGTTAAATTATTTTATTTCGTTTATTTATTCACTTATCATTTTCATTGTTTTACATCCGGGAATTGCTTTCACTTCGGATACATTGAATAATAGAATTTTCGTAAAAAATTTTCGTTTTTAAATTTATCACTTGTAATTTTCTTTTAAATAACGTCTTATTCAACTTTCACCACAAATCATTATAGTTCAATGTTCATCATTCACTTCAAATTACATTGCGATCAATTTGAAATCTAGTTTCTTTTTTTACAGAATTAAACAGATTTGAGAAGAATTGAATGTGTTTCGATTCAGAAATATTGGAACACATTCAAGATATTAGATATCGAAATGTTTTAAAATGAGACACTAATATTTCTATGTAACATCCCCCCCCCCAAAAAAAAAATTATTTCGTTAATAATTAAACAATTTAAATTTAAATTATTTAAAAAATTTAAATTCAACAATTTTTCACATTCAAAACCGGCATTCCTGACTAATTGTTATTTTCGACACGAGTTTACGAATTTTAATTTATACATTTAATTTTAATTTATAATTTTACATAAATAATAAACAACGATCATCGAAAATGTAACTTGCTGTTAATATTTTCTGGTCAGACGGCGACGTGCACAAAGAGATCGGGCCGAAAACAAAGATGCGGATTCCCGAGACGGAATGCGTCGGGTGAAAGTGAAAGGCCGCGAAGCCGCAAGAAAGGGTATCGGGCGCATTATGAAAATGGGCCGAATTTGCGGCTGGAGAGCTCACTTTGCCATCGGATCTTGCGGCTTTTTCGCACGACTCGGCCAAGTGACAAATAATGCACGACCCCCCCCCCCCCCCGTCTTCGCTTCACATGCTCCCTCACCTTTGCACAGCCGTGTTTTCGGGGTTTCAATTTCGACTCGCGCGCTCGCGAATAACTTATTAAAATCTGACTCGCGTGTGGCAAATTGCGCCGCGAGCTATAACCCGGCGATATGTTATTCGAGGGCATTCACAGGCCTAGAAAACTCGGACCGATTATGAATTTTCCTTACACACCGAGGCGAAGAAAAAATAAAAATAACCGTGTCACTTATAGCTCGGCTTAGGTCGCGGTTTTTCCACCTGTTTGTATTTTTGTTTTCAATTTTCATCCTGCTATGCGTATTGCTTCGCGGGCGATGTTTTATTAACTTGTTTCCGTTATTCGCCTTTATCCCTTGGCTTTTATCTTATTTCTTTAATTCCCGTTTTTCCCTTACTTTGGTTTTATTTAATTTACAGGCTTTTCTACCTTTTTGTTAATTTTGTTTCGCACATGATTTTGCTTCTCGTTTTGTGTTTGTTTTATGATCTACGATTGTTAATTTCAGTATTGCCATTATCAGATTCTCAATTTTGTATCTTAGTTTGTGACTTTTGTTATTTTCTTTAGCTTTTCGTTAAAAGTGGTGAGATCGAACGAATTAGAGTCATTTGTGAGGATTTTTGTGGCTGTTTGCGTTGATAAATGAATTGTAAACAAGTTTGTTTACATGTGAATGGCACCCGTAAACAAAGACGACCCAACGCTCTCTCTAGTATTGTTTTTATAGTATTTTTTTGTTTTTGTTTTTGTTTTTGTTTTCGACTTTTCTCTTTTCTTGTTATTATTACTGTTGTTGTCACCATTGTTATTGCTTTCATACATACACATCATTTTTCTTTCCTTTTTCAAAGTCGATATTTTTTTCAAGTTCGGTCAAAAACAATCGCGAGTCACTAAACGAATTGCATTCGATCGGCAATATTTGCCGAAGAAATTTTCAAAATTGTTCACGAAACTCCTATTGACCAGAATTATTATCAATTTTCACAAATACCACTTAGCTATTTATAGTTAATCATATTTCTCATGCAAGGCAAAGGAGCACATCACTGAAAGTTTATTCAAAGTGTATAAATTGCAAGTAGTGTAAAATACAAAGTTGTAAAGAAGATAAAAGTTGTTAGGAAATAAAAACTTGTCGCGTTAGTTGGTTACAACGCATTTTTAGTAATTTTTCCGCTAGCTAACTTTCGATTAGAGTTTTAATAAAAATAAACTTTTTTCGCCGAGGTGGTTCCGTGTTTCTCTCTCGGCCGGCTTTCCTCATTACGTGCTCATAATTAAAAACAATTTAAACTAAACGAACATTAATTATACAACATGTTACGATAATTGATACATCTTAAGTGCTATTCCAACTAGAATACATTACAACAAATGGGTCTGAGAGTTTCCAGGGAAATTCTGGTTTCCTTCAAAACAAAATAACATAAGATTTTGAACCGTGAAGATGTACACATCCTAGTAGTGAATCAAGAAACATGTAAACATTCTAGTAACAAACTATCCAACATATTCACGAACTAGCGAAAAACCCTAGAAACACCCTCTTCGACTTCTGGCTACTCAGAAATACATCCAAAGAAATGATATCCCCGTTTTCATCCGACCGGCGAAATCAATAGCGGCGATCAAGCGAAATCCCCTAGGCCGCGAGGCGTCTGGGGGAAGTTTAAATTTTCGATCGGAGTAGGACAAAAGGAGCGCCACCTAGGCGAAGATAAATCGCCTTCGAGGCGAGGACAAAAATGACACCCCTCCCCGGTCGCGTCGCCACCCCCGCCCCCCTCCGCGGCCCGGCGAAACCGCGTTGGTCCGGCGGAAGGAGCGGCAACTTAATAATTTTAATTACAAAGCCGTATCGTATCGATCGGAATAGCCGCGGCTCCTTGTACTTTCCATGGTTATTGTAGGTATAATACGAAACGTAACTATAACGAACGTGCACATAAAACCCGATGAGGGCCGCAAGGAGGAATAGTAGGTGGAGCGGGAGCGAGAGGGAAGACGCCGCGCGCGCGAACGTCGGCGGAGTCGCGGCGCGGGGGGGCGAGGGGGGCCCCCGCGCCGAGCGGCCGACAAGGACGGCCGAAGAAAATTAGAGCGAGCGAGAGGGCCGGCCGACGGACGAGGACGGGCGATTTTACAAAAAGCCAGAACGCGTCGGCCCCCGCCATCGGCCGGCCTCCCCCCCCCCCGCCCCACCGATCTATCCCTCCGTCTCTGTCCGGCCCCCTCCCTCGCTCGCTTTTCCTCGTCTTTCCGTCGGCCGTCTCGCTCGCGCCTGAAACGCAGCGACCTCGCGGAGAGCGATGATACGACAAAAAATCAGATGCACGGCCATTGGCTGTTCTCAATTCGAATTATTGGCTTCCCCGGTCGCCGTTCGTCAGAGTCTCCCCGGCCGCCGTCGGCTTGGCCGCCGTCTCGCTCCTTGGCGCGCCTCGCTCTCCGTCGCACCGGCCGGCGCGCCGGCCCCCGCGCGCCACCCCGGTGACCCCGCGCTTTGTAGCTTCCTCCTGGTGCGCGCGCGCCCCCCACCCCCTCGTCCCCCTCGCGGTGGGGCGGCGCGGCACGGGCCGAAAAAACTTCGAAAAAAAATCCAATTTCGTTACCATGGCGACCGGCGTGCGTTGACTTTGATAAAGATCCCCGTGTGTCTGGGTCTGGCTCCGCGGCTCCGTCACGTTGTCAGCCCTGCGTGTGTCGGTGAGCGCGCGCACTTTTTGCGCGCGTGCACAAGACGCCGCATGATTTATGCCCCGCTTCGCCGTTTATTTAGATCCACTCGGACGAATTCGCAGGTGCTCTTTGTTTAGGCGCCGGCCGAGGCTGCCCCCTCCCCCCTTCTCCCCACCACGCCCGACGCAATCGTCCCATCTTGTTTCGCGTTTTGACTTTTGTTTTTTCGACTCCTCACGTTGGTATTGATCAAATGGGCTCTTTTCTTCCGAGACCCAACTCCCGCATGCCGCGACAAAGGGTTAGCACTTGCGATCGCTCGGGTGGAGTTGCAGGTTGACTCTTTTCGGAGCAGGACCTTGCCCTCTCCACGCTTCCCTGCGATCCTTGGTCGCTTGTTTCTTCTGTTTTGTTTGGGGATTACCGCGGGAAGGGGTTTTAAGTACGAAGTTATACTCGGTTTGAAGCTTTTGAAACCTACACCGAGGAAAATTTGACAAAATACAGGGGGGATTTTTCGAATTACATTAGATCCTCTCGATCAAAACCTGATTTCAGTCAGGTAACACAGAATGCCCGACTGAATCCAAATTTCAGCCCAGTTTCAAAATTTACTAAAACCTCTGCTTTTTATCCCCCGTATCCCTTTTTCTATACCATGTTCTTCGTCCACAAATAATGCTGCTTCGGTCGCGGAAACTCTGTTGAATTCGGATCAGATTAATCGCGAATCTATTTTAGTTTTTAATTACAGTCAGAATTGAATTGGAACTTAAACTTTCGACGAGCTTCGAGTTGGCTTGTTCATAATAGATGGCGAGCTCGGTCTGAAGAAAGGTGGCTATTGGTCTAGACGTTAAGTCGTCTAATTAATGTTTGATTTATGTTTTTCCATTGTTTGGATTCGCCGGAATAAACACACTAAAAGCAATTAATTTATTATGTCAGGACTCTTTTAATTGCCGTTGTATTTTACTCGGACCACTGTTACCTCAACGACACAAATACTTTTGGCTCATTCTTCATTCACTTATGAAACTCGAATTCCGAAAGTCGATTCGTTCTTAAATTGAACGATCTATTTTGGCACCATCTTTCAAACTACTTAACTCAATGGTTTAAAAAATCATTGAGCTCAGCTGCAAGTGAGGAGCAAATTACAGTTATCCATTCATCTAATCACTACGCCGTGTCATTTTTTCACTCGATAAACAGGGATGTGTGATGTATTATTTTCTGTCTCTAAAAGGTAGGAATAGAAAATGACGTAGCATAGTGATTGGTTGAGCACACAGAACTGTAATTTGCCTCTCACCTATAGATTCATCACGATTTCGGTAAGGGAGTGGTGAAATAACGTGTTCTTGCTTCGAATTCAATCGCGTTCGGCAATTTGCAAATTATTTTTTAATAACAAGACTTTTCGCACGGTTTGTAATCAACGATAACGTTTGTCGCGGAGATATCGAGCCGGTTCAATGACGGTAATTATTTTCAGCTGAAATGCCAGAAATTAATTTATAATTAACTTCGATAACATGCGAAGATCAATGAGTCTTTTATCCGCTTTGAGAAAAAGGATTTAGTCGATTCAACCGAAACATTCGATTCAACCAAAATGACCGTTTTTTATGTCCGCGCATATACTTTATTATCATATCAGTGATTAAACAGTCTATATGGTTGAATCAACCAAACATTTAGTCGATCGGAATAGCGGCTCTACAATTTGATTGGTTCTGCCAATATTTGATCGATGAAAAGAAATCTTTTTCTCAGTGTTAAGTTGAAAATTAAGTTTGGTATTGAATGTTTATAAATTACTCTACTGAAATACGTTCCGTGACACTGAGAGATATTTTCAGTCGATTATCAGATAAAAATGAGAAATTTTTGCGTTAGAGAATTAACGAAAGTTCGACTGCGATTTCCAAAACTTTCGCTTCCAGTTCGTCAAAGTCTTCGCTCGTTTATTAAATCCCCCCCCCCCCCTCTTTTGCCTCTTAGGTTTGAAATTAGACGTGAATTACGTTGCGGAGCCGTTCAAAAACATTCATCCACTTGACGACAGAGGCGTTAAATTTTAGATCCACCTCGTCGATCATATTAGACACCCGAACGGCTACGAATTCGGTATTAGGACTCGTCGAATTTGTATCCGATCGAAAATTATTGATTAAGGACTAGGCATCTCTGCGTTCTGCATTAGTCGTAATAAATGGCAAACGTCGAACCGTCTAATTTCGGTGGATCAATTGCCAATTGTTCGCGGCACGTTTTCGTGGAGATATTTTGAAAGTAAGATCAGAAGGAGTTTGGTTTTCGAAATTTTAGTTGTAGAAAAATCGCACCGAAATGCAAGTGCATCTGCATAGTATTTCAAATGAAAAAAGAAGAAAAAGTGAGGATTTTTTAAGTACACTTTACTTTAAATACTTTAATAATTTTTGAAGTACATCTAAGTAGAAATATGTTTAAAAAATGTTGCATTCGAATTCGATATCCCTGATTTTTTGAAACATAAAAATCAGGCGTCGACAAAAATGACTAGTCCACAGTTCTCAAACGACTGCTCAAAATGATTGACACCCCAGAAATCACCAGCCAAAAAGCAATTAAATATTGAACCCGAAATCCACGAAGAAGAAACGTCGTCGAGGCATCGGCGGGAAATCGATTTTATTTCGGGACAAAAATTGTGCGCCGACACTAGCCATATTGCAAAGTAAAGAACGCCGTTCAGCCGCGGGTCTATTTATCCGTGTTTCCTCCAGACGCGCGAGGTGTAACCCTCCTGCCCCCCTCCCCCGAGCGCGCTCCCCCGACGGCGCCCCGCCCGCGCCTTTTCCGTTTTTTCCCCTCTCGAAAAATTGACGCGAAATTCCTCGCGGGTAAGCAAATAATCCCTCATTTTTCCCCGCGCCCCGCCGCGCCGGCCGCCCCGTGCCCCGCTCCTCTCGGCAATTTTTATTTCGCTAAAAAAACCGGGCGGGACGTCGGAGTCTGGCGGAGGGAGGCGGGAAAAAAGGACTGTTTTATTAAAAAAGTTACTTCGAATAACTAGAGTCTCGGGGGCTGGGCGCGCGCGCGCGCGCGTTCACGGGGGCGGCGCGGCGTCGCATTAAAAGTTTTACGGCGAACGATATTTCATAACTTTTGTATTTCGAAAAAATGCATAGCGCGCTGCCCCGCCAGAAGTAGTCCGTGCGTGTGCCCAGCCACGGGTGTGTGCGCGCGCGCGCGCGCGATATCAACGGGACTTTTGACGTCCGCGTGTGCTGCGCAGCCTCGTCATTGACGGCACTGCCGCGGTGTGCGCCCCCCCCCCTCCCCCCGACCACCACCCCTCCGCACCGGCGAGCCTTCCCCGTCGGTTATTGCCCCCCTCAGCCACCCACAATTTCTGCCCGCCCCCCGCCCCGCGTTGCCCTCTGCGTCTTCCTTCTCCCAGACTTGACTGCTTCGCTAGTTCTGCGCTTTTCTAGCCACTCGTTTTTTCGCCACTCGTCCTCCGTCCTTATCTGCTCGTTTCTGCCTGCCTCGCGAGCGTCCTTCTCGCCCCCCTCCCCCCCGACCGTGCCTCGGCCTCGGCGATGTTTTAGCGCTCGGCGCTTTATTGCGATTACTCCGGCGTCCGGCTTTTTTTCGAAATCGACGTCGGTAAGGTAGGGCACTGCGAGAAAAAGTTACAGTCGAGCGGCGCGGAGAGAGGGGCGTCTTTTCTCAGTCGAGTAGTTTGCAAAACAAAAAGAATTTTGAAGTTAGACGGTGAATCGCGTGCGATACGCCGGCCTGAAGTCGCCAAGTGGGAGAGTCTCGCGACGCCATGTTGCAAGTTTCGTTTGAAAGAATAACGTGATCGCGTTTAATATCTTTTTTGTAAATTTTGTTTATTTAACCGTATATGCAAAGAAATTTATAAAGATCCAGTTATTTTGAACTTGAATCAAATGAGCGAAAAATTGAAACTCCGTATTCCAGTTCTGAGGAAAAAGAATAAAAAAAAGTAATAATCGACGGCGATGTATATTTCGTTAGTGGAACGAAAAATCATTGATCAGTGGTGACAAAAAATAGATAAATACTAACCGAAACATCGCGGTATGAATTAATGATGAATCGCGGACTCGATGGTCCGTGTCACGGTCATTATATTTTTATCGATCGTTTGAGGCGTTTTCGGAATTAATTATGAACGAGCCGCGCAATTATTACAATTATTGTCAAATCGACAGACGATGAAGAATGAGCAAATTCGAATCCCCTTGGTTCCATAACCCGAAAGAATTATTAATTTTCCGCGAATCATGGATTTAACCCATTTTCGTTATAAACATGCATACGTATAAATATATCTGAACTTGTTTAAACGTTAATGAATCCGCAATTTGAATTAATCCGATCGATTTAATTCGTACGTCATAACTGGCTAAAGAAGAAAACAAAATAAAAGGAAAATCAGGGCTCGTTAAACATGTAGGTTATTGTTATTGTTTTCGTGCACAGCGCGCGGCTGTATTTATAGAAAAATTCGATTTTTAATTAAAACTTATGACACATTTAATTGTTTCAAAACCGAGACACTAAATTAAAAAGAAGACAGCAAAAATACTTCAATATAAATTGATTGCTCGTTTCCAAAGTGCTGATTTTATCTGCTCGTTCCGTCAGCTTGCCTCCCGAATTACACTAATTCGAAATTTTTTTTATTCTGTAATTTATCGCTGTTATAATTGCATCTTTTTATTTATCGCATGAGATTATATATGATATCCAATATTAAATAAATTGTAAAAATAATATAAAAAATTAAATAATATGACATTAGATACGTTTTACAAAATACAAAAATGGAGTAAATTTTGAATTCGATAATTTTATTTTGTAATTTGCTTTTTGTTTTGTAACTTTTATCCAAACCATCGCAGTAAATCTGTCGAAATTGTCGTTGTTGCATTCGTCCTTCTTGTTTATCTTTTTCTAACAAAACGTCGGCTTAAAATTATACCCCGACATTCCTCTTTCCCTCCTTCGACAAAAGTATGCAAACTTGAGGAACGGAACGTTTGTATATCACCTCTCCTCCTATTTTATCGCTCGGCCCTTTTTAGTTCGTAAGCTGGCTTTCGATTGGAAAGGAGGTTTGCGGTTCATACAATTCTTCCGACCAGTTTACTTGCTCTTGTTACCTCTTTCCCTTGTCTTTTGCGGGAGCGCGCGCGGGTGCGTCGTCTTTTTTATTCCCCCAAGTATTCCAATTTGAGCGCGCTCAATCCAATCCAATTATGCCGCTGACTTATGAAAATCGTCGCAGGACCTTTTGAAAAAAAAGAAGGATTTTCGAAAAAGTTGATCGCTTTAGAAGTACACATCTTGTCACCAAAAAATTGTTTTGATATTTTGTCAGGTGTTGTACAAAAGTAACGAAATTTGCACTACAGTTTTAAGATTTTACATTCAGGATTAAAATTTAGTTCATTTCAAATCAAGGTGTAATTTTTTAATTCATTATAAAACATTTTCGTCCACCTCGCAACTTTCGAGAATTCGCACACTCGAACAAAAAGGACTTTTCGATAATCAAAAAGCAAGCAAAATTCTTCCAAAGTGAGAGAATCTCTGGATTATATTTATTTCGAAAATCAATCACATCGAACAATATTATTTCAAAAAAACACTAGTCTAGTGTTCTGGCGAAAAAAACTGCCTTCCCTCGAGCAACCGTTATTTGCCGGTTAATCAGCTCGCCGTAGGAGGAATGCAAATTAAGAGGAAGAAGGAAGCGAGGGTCGCGGAATTTGGGATCGAAAAAAGCGGCGCTATTCGCGTTTGGCGGTAAATTCAAATTCGATTTGGGGAATTCGACGGCGGAATTTCAACGGGGGATCATCGCCGGCCTGCGTTTCATAATTCATTTCGCGTAATTGCGGGAGTAATTAAAAGTCCTCGTGGGGATCGGGAAGTTTGATTAAAAAAGGCCGCGATGCGTGCAAGTTGCCGCCGAAGAAACGACGGAAGGGCAAAAAGCGAAGGAGCGGAAGACGACGGGGGGAAGAAGTTGTTTGATATCTGCAAATCGAATTCCACGTGAATCTGGCTTCGGGGAGGACGGGGGCAGGGGGCTGTGTCGCGGCGATCGAGAACAAAGCAACGTTCCGCGGCGGCCGCAGCCTCGCTCGGCCTCGCTCGCGCTCTCTTTCGCGTGGAATTCACAAAAAAGGAGGAATGCGACTCGCGCTCGTACGTCATTCCGCGGCGAAGCGAGCGCTCTGCGGCCGGCCGGCCAGGAAGCCCCGAGATCAACGCACACTCGGCTTTTGACAGTTGGCAACAATTCGCGCGCAAACCGAGATGCGCTTCCATTTACTTTGAATACACAATTTTTTCCCGCCGCAAATAGAAAGAGAGAGAGAAATTTTCTGACGAAGAATAGATTGGGTTAAATTTTATTGTCCCCCTTTTTTCTTTTTCTTTTTTGTTTCCATCTAAGACTTTGAACTTGAAAACAACATTGAATGAGATTTTGTTTGTTTCTTGTTTTTCATTTATTTTAATGATTTGTTTTATTTTTTCTTCGAAAAAATTTAATGCAGTTATAAGAAATATTTTATTAATGAAAATTATTTTAAAACAGTTCTTAGATAATTCACAAATCAATACTGAATATTGTATGTTTTGCATATCCTGAAATACTATCAGTGATTGATATTGATATTTGTTGTAGAAATGTTGATAAATATAGCACTAACAACGATACACGTTAAAAAATATTTTTGTCTTTTCATTTTTTATTTTTTTTTTACTTCTTCTAATTGTAATGCTAATTTAATTTCAGTACATGTTGGAAAGTAAATCATAAAAATAACAAGATCTCTATTTTAAATTACGGTAATATGAGATTATTCGTGAATGTTTACGTAGATACAATATTAATGAATATATTTAAAACTAATATCAATTTTTCTCCTCATTTTTCCAAGTTGAATTTTACTTTTTTCATTGATTGATAATTTTATTTCGAATACCATTTATTCTCGCGAACTTTTTGCTAATATTAACTTTCATTATTGAAACACACAGTTATAACATTTTTTTAATTGAAATCTCATTACTTGTTATAAAAAAAAAGTATATAAAATTGATTTTACAAAAGTTATTAGCAAATGTTGGAGTTTAAAATAAAACTTTGAAATATATATCAACGTTTCGTATCACCAATAACACATCCGCCGAGTTAATCCAACGTGTTATCAAAAGAGAAATTCATCCTGATGTTTAAAATAGTTAATCCGAGATGTAAGTGAATGATGTAAGTCTGTTATCTATTCAAAAGTAGTGCTGATGGAGAACCTGTTGATTCACTACAAAAGAATCAACTGTAAATATAGTCCCACGCCCGCTGATCGATGTAAAGTTATCTTTCCTCCACTTTTATCACTATCACTATTGCACTTCTACATCTTTCAATTACAAAATTTTTACGTGATTCGAAATATCGTCCATTTCGTATTGTCGTTGGCAAACAACTAAAACAAGAGCGATCCTTCAGGATAAAAGTTTATTTTTAAAAAAATTTTGACAGTATATAAAAAAAATTATTTTTTGTACTTTAAGATTTTAATGATTCAAATCAAAAGGCTTATATTAAGAAATCACATGGTTTATGTAAAATGTACTTTAAAACAAACGATAAAAAAAAATTCTTCAAGTGGATCGTGATAAAGAACGCAGAGAACATAATCGCCGATTTACAATTCAAAGCTTAACCGTTTGAAGAATCGTCGATTCCTCATCGGCGACTTCTTATCGGCCGCTCATTACTTTATTAATTATTTCGCGACGGTCGTTTTTCGCTCGACGGAAATTTCTTCGCCGCAACGACCTACCGCAACGGAACGGTCCGAGCGGCCGCGCACACGAAGGTGCACAAACGCATGAACACGCGCACACACGCACGTGCGGTCGCGGCAGCCAATTAAATCAGTATCAAATATAAGATAGCGCGGGAAAAAGCGGAGAAAAACGCGAAGCCGGCTGGTTTATAATAAAAATTGCCATTCAGCCGTCAGTCCGCATTTAGCGCGCGGCCTCAGCTAGAGGGCGCGCTCTGCAATTATGCACCCGATATTCGCGAATTTTATTTTCAACCTGGCCGCGTCCAATGCATACTAATTGCGTTAATGCCGAAATGAAAATGTCGCGCCAAAGGTTGCCGGCCAACGTGTCGCGTTTATTAACATAATCAAATTTATGTTGAGGACCGATGAGGGGGGCGGGGGCAACGCGCGACTTTTCTTTCGCGCCATCGAAAATATATTCGAGTTCTTCGTTTAGTGACAGGCTCGATGTTTTATGCACGGCCGATGGCGAATTAGATTCGAACTAAGGAAATATTTAGCTTAGCGTTATTCTTGATTTTGCTAAAACCTTCGTTGTCAAACATTGCAATTAATTGCTGGTTAAACAAATTTCGAATTGAAAGGATTTCGACGTAATTGTAACTTCTGACATTTATTGGTAAACGAAAATTAATTGAATGTGTTTTAGGAAAAAGTTTTCTGATCGAAAATGATGAATTTGTATCGTCAAGTAAACAGACTTATTTTTTGAAAATTGTGTGGAACAGTTTAATTTCACTCAGCCAAATTGTAGGATTGATATTTGTCTAACGAAATTTTTGGTTGTACCAACCAAACGGGGTTGATATTTCAACAACTCGATATTTAGTTAAAACAATCATTTTTTGGTCGACTTTAAAATACTTTCTAAAACCATTCTTTACACTGATGATTTGGTAACTTTGACCGAAAGAATTCAACCAATTGATTCGGTTGAATCAATCAAATCTCTTTTCTCACTGCATAGTTTTATTAAAAACTTTATCAGGTTCCATTTTCAAGCGCTCAACTTTCGTCATTATTTTTATTCAACATAAATTATCTCTCGTACAATTAACGAATTTCAATTTTGAGTAAAATAGTATAAAAATATTTTCAAAGCATAAACACATTTAACATATAAAAACCATATCGTCAATAGTTTGTTCGTCCGCATGATTTTATACGCAGGTATTAAAAGATTTACGCGCCTTCATTTCAATAATGTATTAGCCCGGCGTAACGGCAAATTTGGTGATTATTTTCGACTTCGTTAGCGTAATGAAAATGAATATTACCGCGGGAGGCGCGCGATAATTTCGGACCGGGCTAATGCCGCGCGATCGTAACCTTCCTAACATCCCTTTTTCCGGTCCTTCTTTTCTTTTTTTCCCCCATTAATAAGTACACATTCGCGGCTCGTAATCGCGCCAAGGTTCGGCAAGGCGAGGCGCGGGCGGGAGGGGATAAAAGGACCGAACGAAGGCGCGCGTGTTTTCATTAAAAATCACACCTCGGAAATTTAATTAATTAAATAATTGTATTTTTCTCGCCGATACGCGAGCGCGTAATTACGCTTTCTCGTTCGATCGTAAATGTTTTTAAAGGCCGCGGTCTTTGGAGAAGTTAATTAACCGTGGCTTAATTTATCGCGCTACATTTGTCTTTAATCAGAATTAAGAATTACCGTTTCTTATTTCATTTTTTTGATTTTTTTTTTCTTTCTATTTTTTCCAATTGTAATGATTTGTTTTTGAGGAAGTAGGAAAGAAAATTTCTATCAGCCAATACAATTTAGTATGTGATTACAATAATTCTAAAAATGTTGTTTAAGAGTTTACTTTTTTGTTTTACATATTAGTTTCCATTTTGTGTATTGCTGAGGTATAATATATTAAATAATGTCGGATATTTGGTAACAAGTGAAAAATTTAGTATAAATAAATAATGTCTGACTATATCTCAGTAGATCACTGAAACATTAATGAACAATTCAGTAGTTTTTACAACGATTAATTCCTTTCCAAGTTAAATTTTACAGAAAGGTAATTTACATTAAATGGATTCATTTCGTTCATAGCTTCGACACTGTGTGAATATTAATTGTATTTTGCAGAACAATTGAAAAGTTTATCTTCACGAACACGTGGCATATTACGTTAAATTATTGGGTCAGGCACTGAAATTTATTTACTCCATCGGTAACGATATTTTATTCAAGTTTTCTTACAAAGTATCTCCTCTCGGTGCACTGTTAGGAATTTCTGCAACGTATTTCCGAAACTTTGTACCGAAATTAATGTAGGTCCGCGTTTCTGAAGTTCGGTAATACATTTCCGAAATTTCGCTACCGCGCTGCGGAAATTCGGTAACACGTTTTCGAAATTTCGAAAACGTATTACAAAACTTGCGAAATCGTTCAACAAACCTTTATTAATTGGAACAGAAATATTGAATGAAATTCGTTTCAAATTCACGTAACCCGTATAAAAATGTACGACACGCCTAATCCTTTCGAAGGAGCGTTTCTATATTCGTAAACCTTATCACGCGTCAGTTATAACGGGAATAGAGCTTTAATTGTAACCGACAAGTTAATGATAAATTATTCGCGCCGAAAAATCGCGACTCGTCGAAAACACGGAAAACCAGTGGAAATAATGCACGACGACGAGCGGTAAACAAAAAGCGCGGTCTGTCATTTCGATCGCGCCGAGCGTCTTGCGCCGAATTCGCAATATAAATACAATTTTTCGTCATCGCAGAAATTAATTTCGTTAGCGGCGAATCTTTATAAAAATAACGCCGCGAAAGTTCACGGTTCGCGGGAAAAATTATATTCGTCGAATTATACCGGACGAGGCGTCAAATAAAAGTTTAACATCAATTTCAAATAACAATCTGGAATCCCACTCGAAGACGGTTACTAAAAGAATTACGGTAATTCGAGCTCGATAAGAGAGAGAAATTAAGGAACAATGACGGGAGAAAGACAAGTGATCGCGGCTTGAAAATTATTTAAACGCCGTGGGAATGTCTCGACGATTTGTTCGGTTGATTTTTAATTGTTTTTGAAAAAAGGTTGCTGAGCAAATTTTCAGGTTTTCATGCTTCGATTGTACCATTCAGTTCGATATTAGAGTATGGTATATCGGGATAAAGTATTTTAGATTTTTATCGTGTCGATAAAGTAATCACTTGAATTGCATTAATTGTTTATTATCAATTTAATTGATTTGTTTATAAATATATAAAATCATTATTTGAACTGTTTTATATTGTTGAGCTTAATTATGTTATACAGCGAAAATAAAACCTGATATACTTTTTTTAGAGATAATAGTCTTTCGATTGAATAATTTTACAAAAAGTTAGGATATTTCAATGTTTAAGAATATAATTTTTTCATTTTTGATTACAATGTATCTTACTAAATTATATTTTATTCATTTTCCTTTATTAATAATCGTTGGAAACTTCAACTCCATATATATACTGTAGTTAATCAAAATTTTCCAAATAATTTTTCATCATATAATAATTCTTTGATTCTTCCACGTATATGTTTGCAAATCCGAAAATTACGACGATGTAAATAACTCGAAATTGGCTGTTCTATTATTCCGCGCCAAGTATCTGCTCTAGTCTTTACATTGACTGCCTTCTATGTATCGCTACGTCGATTAAATGCCATTCCATTACACTTTTATTATTGACGCGGTTATTTTATTTAACGTTTCGCTCGCTTTTTCAGAAGCCCGACGGATCGACATTTTTAGAATTGCTGTTTAAACGACAGCCCGACTGTTTCTGAACGAACGCTTCAATTGATTAAGCTATTTCGTTGGCAATTAAGTATGTAAAGTGTGATTTAACTAGACTTTATTAATTGGCAGTATTTTTAGAAGTAGCTTGTAATCAGGCTGTCAGGGTGAATCATTTATTAATCATTGCTTACTGATCGAAGTGGAAGATTTTCAGACGAGGCAGATTTTCAGGCAATCTTAAGAATGTTTCATCTGGATTCAGATTTGGAAGACAAGATTTGAAGATTATGTAAATAGCTGTCGTTTTAATGATGTCAAAAGTGTTCAGGAGTCAAAATATAGTACTGATTTGAGTGTTTAGAAACCATGTTTAAATATTGTTTATAATACTTGGAACAATTTTCGTGTACTGAATTCTTTCGAGTTGACATCAACAAAATGACACTGTTAAAACGAGAGACTATAGACATTTTAAGACAAAGATAGCAATCTTGACAATATTATTATTATTTTTTTAATTTCAACATTAGCATATTTTCTACATTCGAAATTCTAAACTCAGTTGACTAGGCAAACATACATTTATCCCTAAATATACTTCCGCCTAAACCATCAAACCCGAGTAGAATCGAAAACATCCCTAGATCAATACAAATACATCAGACTGAAAGTTGAAAAACAAAAATTGGAAAACGTTCGGCCGCGTAGCGAGCGTTTCGTAATTTATTAACAAGACGAAACGGTGGGAGGGGGCTACGGTAGGAGGGGGGGGGAGATGAAGGATAAAAAAAATATAAAGGAGGATACCCCGTAAAGCGTTGCATCAATTGTGCGACGTCGCTTCGCCCCTCACCGCCGTCGAGACCACTACCCCAGTCAAGCCGCCCCTACGCGCACTTTGAAACGAAATTTCATAAAGAATGCCAGCTGGCAAAAAGGATTGGCACTGGTTCGCAGCAGGCACTTTGTGTGCGCGCCGGCTATCAGTCGAAGGAAAAAGTGTATCGAAAATAGCGATTGATTGGACGAATGTTTCTTCGGGAGGCAGCGAGACAGCCGAGCGCAGCCGCCCGCGCAAGCCCCCCACCCCCTCGGCCCCCACCCCACTGGCGCACCCCTCACTCCGAAAAGTCGTCGGTAAATGCAGGTAAATGAAGACAGCGCCCCCCGCCCCGGCCGGCGCCCCTCTCGCGCTCGCCGATGAGGTGTCGCGCGGTTCGCAATTTGGGCGGCGGTCGTGGGGGGTCGGGGGCCGAGGGGCGAGGGGCGGCGGAACAAGCGGCGGGGCGGGGAAGCGCCGAGACGAACATGGGGTGTCTCTTTTGAGTCGCTGAACTTTGCCAAGTTCGAAACGGCCGCCGCGGCGTCTCATCCTCCGCCTCCGCCCCACCCAGCCGCCCCCCACCCCCTGGCGGAATATCAGAGGGGTGCGCGTCTATTTCCACTTTTTCATCATCATAATCTTCCTCTACTCCTTTTTCTTTCCGCCCGTCCAACCTGCCCCCGCCCCCCGGTTATCGCGCGCAACCCCCCCGCAGGCCCCCCTCCCCCACGCACGCCTTCCTCGGGTATCCCTACACGCGCCATTATGGAAATTTTGAACCCATTCGAAAATCAATATCCAACGCAACCAAGGCCTCGCGCTCTTGCCTCGCACTTGGGCCTCGCCGTAATATTTCGCTGCTCAGTTCGACTTAGACGTTGAATATACAGGAAGATGGTGCGTACTAGACGAATTGGAGGGGCGGAGGGGGGAGAGTTACGTTCACGAATACATTTTGGTCGGAGAAGGAGGATGATTGCGGCTGGGAAGTTGGCTGCTATTGTACATTTTTCAATTTCTGTTACTTTGGGATATGCGTTTGGCTTAAATTTGAGAGATTTTGAAAATTAAGTATTTTAATCAATTATATAATCTGATAATTAGTATTTGTGAGGAAATTCATTTTGTTGCATTGTGTAGTGTACTTATTGATTCAAAGACTGTTTATGGAATTCTTTTTCTCTTTATTCATTTTTTTTGTTTAATTAGTAGTTAGATTTTTAAAATCGATTGTGTTTTTTACTTCACTTGATAGCAATCAAAACTATTGTTGGATATTTTGTAGAAGTTGTATTAGCTTTCAATCAATACACGAACAATTGTAAATTCTTCTGTTTCTTCAAACTCTTTCTTCGTTCAACAAAAATTTAACAAAAATGTTTCCAAAAAAGAGATAAACTGTATCAAAATACTGTTGTCTCATAAATTTTATCACTTAAGTTTATCCCTTGTAGATGGCGCTATTTACAAAACCGATGACGAAGTATACAATAAATTACAATACACATCTTCGAATTACTATTTGTATTAAATCCATTACACTACGAAACAAAGCCAATATTTATTCTACAATACGATTTTCCCCAAGCGGAAAGTAATCCAGCGATATTGAACCACCGAAATTATAATTAACCAGCGTAGATATCACATCGCTCTGTCCTCGTCCGTCTGCCCTTTTACCGTTCATTTTTTAATCGTGGAAATGACGGAAACGTTTACCGGGGATTCGTTTCGTAACCCTGGATCGGGACCGAGTAGATTTTATCTATGTTACTGAAAAACGCGCTGACAAGTTGCACGGAGGTTGACGGAAGGAACGTCGCCTGTCGAGTTAGGGATGACGCGCGCGCGCGAGCACCGCCGGCCGCGAGTAGGGGGATTAAAGGGGTTATGACGAGAGTTTCCGGATTTGATGCGCCGCCAAAGTAGATTATGGTTGTTACCGATGTAATTGTGTAATTGCGCCACGAATTAAAAAATGAGCCCGCGAGTTTCGGTCGGCCGCGCTTAACGCCGCTTTTACTTTCGTTCTGCGCGAATAATCAAGTTGATTTCGTTTAAACACATTTTTCCACCTTTAATATCTTTTTTTTTCCCTGCTTATTAAAAGTCCGCCTCGAATCGCAAAATTACTAACAAAATTTTGAGTGGCACTTAAAAGCGAAGTGCAGTTTTTTTACAGGCATTCGGGGTAATCGTGGTAATTACGTTTTTTCTTTTTTTATATGTGGATTAAAAAAACCTTTTTTGGATATTGAGTAATAAAGATTTTGTGACAACGCATGAGATTTTAATAAAAAAAAATAATAATAATGAATTAAAAAATGACGGAAAAATTTCTTGCGAAGGATAATAAAAAGTCCTTTCAAATCGGATTACGAAACCGTTAAAAAAATGGATCAGTATTGTATCGAAAGTTGCCGTGTTTTTTGTGCCGCGTTTTGCTGCGCTTCGTCGCGCCGGCCACGCCACGCGAGCTACCGTGTCGTGATAAGATTTATATGAATCTTTATAACTTATTCAAAAGCAATAGTAGTAATAACAGCTCATTTTGCGAAGACAAGAAAACATTTGTAATGAATGTTGTGTAATTGTTTATCGCAGCAGATCAGTGTTCAATGAAATATTTACTTCTAAACCAGGAAGAGAGGGGGTAATTAACGAATATCAAAATAAGTGAATCATCATTAATTGATTTAAATTAATGCCACAAAAACGAGAGAGGTAAAATAAAAAAAGTATTAAAAGAAGACTTAATATTTAAAGTTTGATGTTCGAATAAAATTTAAATTTCAAATTTTGTAAAACTGAATGTTAATTAAAAAATCAATTTAAAATGGCTGTTAACAATGGTCCACAATAATAAGAGAAATCTTGATGTGAAATGGAAGTATACAAAAGAAACGAATATCTGTTTTATTAGACTCTAATACGTTTACAACTAATTGCGAACACAATTAAATTGCCGAGTTTGAACTTTGCTGAACCTAATATATCCATACAATTCATTTCACTTTGGTGTAATTTATAGAAAATATGTAAGCTTAAAATGAACTGTCGTGACTCAGACAAAAATTCCTGAGTTATTAGCTAATATTCCAGATGATCTTACACGATGTCTCGCTCTGTGCAAATACTTATACTAATCAAAAGTTCCGTGTTTCGAAAAAGTGAAATTCATTTTGGATAATTTTGATTTCCGAATTTCTGTGCGATAATAAAAGCCGAGTTTCGTATAATATCAAGAGCTGAGATAAAAGTGACGAAATAGGATTTTTTTCTTGAAATTTTATGCATTTTGTTTGTTATTAATTCAATAGATAACGGCGTTCGACGTGGAAAGATTTGATTTTGATATAATATCTCGTGATAATTGCAAACAGGAAACAAAGATAGAAGTATTGTTAATTCTTAATGGAAGATTCCCCTCACATTTTTTGACAAAAACAATCAAATCGAATTCAGTCTACTTGAATAAACTGATATTTCATTTTTTTAATCTATTTTCATAAAATTTCTTTAATAAAATAAATTTTATTATAGTTCATAACAATTATTTATGATTCTTTAATAATTTTGTTTAATTAATTGACGATGCAGGAGAAACAGTGAGAAAAATCTTTTTCAATTTATAACTTTTCGCAAAAAAGTGATCTTCATCGAAGTCCAAAACGAGTCAATACTTTACATTATTAACACCGAGTTCACACCGCGTTTGCAACTACGTATTACAAAGACATTTTTGACTCCGTGTTCTAAAGAAAAAAAAAATATCGTTGCAATGTTTCCACACCTTCAAAAACATAATCTCACTACAAAACGGCCAGAAAAAGAAAACAAGGGAAAACTATTTTCATTTCCACCGTTACATTCTGTAAACGTTGTTCATCATTTAGATAGTAAGAAAGCCTTTAAACGAAACGGAAACGCGAGCGCGCAGTTGTAAACTTGCAAGTCAAATCCTAAAGCAACTAATTACAAGTTCCGGGCGCGCGAAAAGTTGGCCCGTTAATCCGATTATCAGAGCGCCGTTTTGCGAGCGTTGAAACTTTCGGCCGAGATGGCGCTGCGAGGCCGGCGGAAGGGTGGGGGGCGATCGCGCGACAACGCGAGATGCAAATCAATCGGTCGGCCGGTAATCGACGTTAATCGACTCGAATCGATTAACGGCGAGGGAAACCG